>JAODAH020028453.1:0-15176 GCA_027574865.2 Coproporus ventriculus
AATGCATTTGTTGCATGCAGAAGGTGCTTATATCCCTCTCCTTTTATCCATCCACAAGTATTAATTATAACTCCTGACATCTTTGCTAAAACAACAAAGAACATTAGATTTCCAAAAAGAAATTTGATAAAATCATTTATATTCTTTAAATTGACATTGAATCTGATTGTTTAAAAATTTAAAAAAAACCAACATTTTTCTGATTAACTCACTTTATTTGTATATTGTGTCCTGATTTATCAGTATACACAAATCTCTGATTATGCTTTAACTTCTTTAATCGTGTTCCATTCACTAATCTGGATCAATCCAAAGTGATCGTATCATTTAACATTGGAATAATGTAAACTGGATCACTTGCATCCATCCTGGTGTTTACATTGGATCAATCCAAATAGTGAATCGATTACAGCTTATGTTGTCACTAATAATTAATTTTAATTGCTCTAAATTACCTACTTTTCTTATTATAATCCATTCTATCTTTAACTGTAGTCCCCAACTGTGTTAATAACATTTTAAACAGTGCACAATTATCTGAAGGTGATTTATGTCCATAATGATAAACCAAAGGTCCTTCCTGTGAAAATCCTTCATCAATTAAAGCAGGCCGTTCTACAAGTAAAGCCCCTATTGTACCTGGTACTGAAATTTGTCCCTGCCCCACATCCAAATCGACATATATTGGACGTCTCCCCATTCTCACTGCATAATTTAATAAAATTTGAACTAAGGATGATTTCCCCACATCGCACGGTCCCACCACCATACAAACTGGTCCTTTTTTATTTTCCCTTTCTGCATCTAATCTCATCTGATCTAATGCTGCATGACAATTCGTGTACATGATCATTGGTGTCTCTTTTGCTACGTAACTAACGTCTGTTTTCCCTTTTAATTCCAATAAACATCCCTGCCAAGTGAACACTGCAATTTTTGCTCCAGATCCAAATTCATAGGGTTTACCTTTCACTAATTCAGTACCAAATACTTCTGCAGAGCCCGTTTTTAAAGTTAAGAAGGCTTTCTCGTTTTTAGATTCAATTTCAAATCTTAATTCGGCATCAGGTTCCAGTTTAAATTCTTGCACCGGCATTTTTTGTACTTCAGCCATCTTTTATAATTTCACTAATCTATTTTGTATTTTAAAATTTCTAAAATTTTTATCAAATAAATATTGAACAAGCTTCTCAAAAAAGAGGTTATGCAATATTGCCAATCTAATAAAGAATAATATAAACCATATATAAACTGTGAAATATTCTCTTCGGGGATAATTTATATAATTATTAAGTTTTATAATAATTAATTTTCCTTTTCTGCAGATCTATATACTTTTTCAAACAATCAGTTTCTAGTTTAAGCATTCAAGTTGAAGCGATTATTGTACATATTGTTGGCAGTCCTGTGTAGTTTGCTAACCTTACAGTAATCCAAAAAATGGCTACATTCATTTTACATCTAAATTCACTTTAATTTGATTCTTGTCGAAACTGTCAAGGAAAGTTAAAACTCAAAAATGCAGAAATAAGTAAATAAATTAGAAATATGTTTTACGTAACAATGCGATTAAATGCGACTGGCTGAATTTAATTTTAGGTAAAACATATGCCCCGCATGATAACGTTTTGTAATCGGTCAGTGACGTTTTTTAGGACACGTAAGTGATAAAAAACTTTGTAATGATCCATAAAAAACTGTAACAATTCAGAAAGCAATAAAATGCGTTATAAGATTATTTTAATTATATATATAACAATATTGTGCAGTGGTCTGTGTTTGGGAAATTGGCAGTCACCTGTTAACAATGAAAAGAAAGAAGAAAACAGTGAATCCGATGAGTTTACAGTGAGTGCTGAGGATACTGATGATAAGTCAGCTGCAATAAAAGTAGTGGAAGCACCGGATTTATCAAAAGAAGCAGAGAAAAGTGAGTAAAATTACTATTTTTTTAAATGTGGGGTTACTTGGAACATTAATAGTATATGTTTATTACGCCTTCCTTTCGTCTATACTATACCATTCATTTTATAAATCTGCTAAACTGATAATTATCTATGTTTCAATAAAAAATAGGTATCCTTATTTGATGTAAATTTATCTAGTTTTACTAACAGAGTTCGCTATTAGTGCCTACTTCACATTTTAATTTGATAATTTCAAATTTATATGTTCTATGCTATTATCTCCAACAGTGTACAGAGTTTTGTATTTATGATGAAATTGTACCTAATCTACATTAAGTACAGAAAGCTCAATATACTATATAATAGGTCACCTGCATTAAGTTGAGAAGGAATGAAGTTAATGTGTTTCTACTTAATATTTTATTTTTAAATAAGACTTTACAAAATATTATGTTGATTCACTTATTATTCAATAATATCATTAAATAAAGAATTACAGGAAGGAGTGTATAAAAGTTTTAATGTGGACCGGAAAGGGCCTGGGAGTGGGAGGTGGTAATATTAATATTTATAAATGCTTAATCTTTATTGAACCTATTTATTTTCTAGAAGTAACGAATCATAAATCTTATTTTACATCATATTAAATATAAATTAATAAGTACTGTAATGCATGGATGTTATGGCAATGATTAACCTGCACAATAAGACTATATAAACTGAAGTGTATCCGAATCTGAAAGGAAGACGCCCGCCACAGGAAAAAAAAACAACTAATCATATTTAGACATTTTAAATCATATAAATACTTACATAATAAATTGTGTATTGTATATTATATACACAATTTCCAAATTTATTGTTTTGGAAAAAGAATATATCTATTTTATGGAAGAAAATGAATTACAAACAGGTCCCTACAGTAAATTAACACATTTAAATTACAACACTTGACTAACCTCACAATTTAAATAAAAATATTGCAATTTTCAAAATTGATACTTAAATATAAACGAAATATAAGTAATAATTATGGTCTTACAAAGTGAAATTCTGCACTCCTTCGTTTTGTAGCTTTGCAAATATGTATATGTTCTCCGCTTGAATGATGTGCTGTGAATATTAGTATATTACTAATATAATTTGAGAATATTCGGTATTAGCAGGTTTATAGAGCTTTTTTCTTGTTGTTTGTACAAGAAAGCTGCAGATAATCATGCTTTGGTAATCCTGCGTTATATTAAAAGTTTCTTAACCACTTAACATTATATCATCCAGCTTTTACTTACATTAAATCCAAGTTAACATTTGTACTAACGATTCCTTTATCACAGAGGGTGTGGTCCGAACGCTTCCCGTAGTTTCTATTAATATTTTTATATACATATACCAAATTTTAGCTAAAACCCCTGTAGAAAAATGGGTGGATACGTTAATTAACCATAAACTCTTTTATAAAGTGGTTGAAGAACTGGATGGGAATGTGAAATATATGATATACGAAGCAGATGGTAAAATTCATGATGAAGAAGAGGAAGAGGTACCACCTTTGGATGAATCTTTCATGCAAGAACCTGAATTAACTGAGGAACAATTGGAGGCAAAAAAATTATACGAAGCTGCTTTATTATTGCTAAATAAAACTCGTCCCAACAAGTCTGAAGCTTATAAACTGTTATTACAAGCAGCCGAAAAACACAATAGCAATGCTAAGGCTCTTATTGCCTGGGCTTATCTATTTGGAAATCCCTTACCACAGGATATAGGTGATGCCAAACAAATTTTTACAGATTTAGCAGATGAAGGACATGCTGATGGACATATGGGATTAGGTAAGTTCATTATATTTTATGGCAAAATATGTCAGCTTTCTATTCATTATTGAATTTCAATTATAATTTTTATTTGATTATTAATGCATCAATCATGATCAGGTAAATCATTTATCACAACTTTATATTTATTTCATTTTATATTTTCTTTGTTCCAATTTATTTTTATTTTATAATGTTTATTATTTGTTTAACAAAATGTATAAGGACAAAAAAATTAATTACTTTCATTAAAAAATTAATTTGCTCTGTTTTGTAAAGTAAACATTTCTAAATGAATCTACAATTCACTAAAGAAATATTTTGTTTTAAAACAAAGATTATAATTTTTTTAGGATTTCTATATGCATCTGGTTTATCTGTGAATGTTAGCCAAGCTAAGGCACTTGTTCATTACACTATGGCTGCAATTGGTGGAAATACTTGGGCTCAAATGGTGTTAGGTTATAGATACTGGGGAGGAATTACAGTGGCAGCTAGTTGTGAAAAAGCTTTAGATTTCTATAGGCTCGTTGCAGATAAAGGTAATAATACTTCGTATAATTTTTGCAAGTGCTGTGTTTGTAGATTGAAATATATTTTTGCACTTTTGTGTATTGTAAGAGATGTTCATGCAATTTTTCTTCTACTTTTAAAAACATTGTTTTTATACTGTTTATTTGCAACATTTTAAAATATACTTGACGATGTAATGACAGTTGCAAATTTCAGTATAAAATATTAAAATATCAAGGAATGGTTTCAAAAACACTAATCAAAATTGATGATCGGTTAAAGGTTCGAGTTTTTTTGTTATAACATAAAAAGATGTTTTGTACTTTTTTATAAGAAAATCGTAGTTTGATCACAATGCTGCGAATTATCAACATAGCGTAACTTTATCTTCATTAAATTAAACATAATGGAAAAAAGGGGAGTATTCCTGTTCGATTTATTTAATTTATTGATTTGGTATTTGGTTCCCAAAATACATATGAGGGTTTCCACAAAAAAATGCACCTGAGACGTTCCAGAATATAATTTTTTTTAGGGTACACCCATGCAGACTCTATAATGACCTTCCTTTTATCCTAAAAAATGAGGTTTTCATGGTAAACATGGTGACAGTTTTATTTTAAATATGTTGATTTTTACGTTTTTTATGTTTTCCAACCAAACTAAGCATTTTAACAAAAGGTACAAGAGGACAAAATTAAAGATTGAAAGTTTCCTAACTTTCTTGTCCAATGACATTTTTAGCCGTGGTCTCAGAAACTATGCTAATATCAATGCTGCAACATTGCTGCATTGATATTTGCATAAAAAATTCGTAGTTTTTGTGGAAAACATGCAACAGGCGTTATTAATCTGCATATTTATACTTTTTTGTGGCGAGACGATACACCATGGCAAAAAAGTCATTCGACAAGAAAGTTAGGAAACTTTTTAATCTGTAATTTTGTCCTCTTGTAGTTTTTTGACAAAACGCTTAGTTTGGACGGAAAACACTAAAAACGTCAAAAATCAACATTTAAAAAAAAAATGTTACCAGCTCCTGTATTCTTGTTTACCATGAAAAATCTCTTTTTTTAGGGTTAAAGGAAGGAAATTACAGAGTCCACATGGGTGTACCCTAAAAAAATCATATTTTGGAAGGTCTCAGGTACGTTTTTTTGTAGAAACTCTGATATATCAGCAGTTAAGTAAATTAAACTTTATCTGATATTGTTGTCTATATTGCGCAAATCATTAAAGTTATCAAAAACAGTGTGCTTTAACAGATTAGTGGTCAAGAGTTCGATCCCCAGGAGCTAGTAATTTTGCTAGCGGAAAAAAATTTCAAAGCATGCCTTCTTTCTGGATAAGAAAGTAAAATTGTAGGCCCCGTGTTAATATAATATTTGGCACGATAAAAATGCCAGCTCGTAGAGATTTTACTAAATTCTAGTGGAGTATGCCATGTGATTATAGCAATTAAGTGCCATGAGATGTTCTGACATCCCAATTCCTTGTCCAAAATAAATAACAGTGTCACAACTTTAGCATTGCATTAACAAACCAGAAAAAACCATTGTATATGCAAAATAAAAAATTATTTATAAATCTCAAGCAACCAAGTTCAAACATTTGTTTATTTCTACAGTAAGTCAAGGAGTTTCTTTTGGAGGAGGATCTGCTATTCAAAGAATACGTTTATTAGATGAACTGGAAAATGGTTACACTTCGGGAATATTAGATAATGATCTCATAGAATACTACGAACTTTTAGCGGAAAAAGGAGATATCCAAGCACAGGTAGGTTGATTAAGTTTTAATTACATAATTTTATGACGATTTATCCATTTTATTTTAGGTTGGATTGGGCCAATTGCATTATCAAGGAGGTAAAGGAGTTGATTTAGACTATCAAAAGGCAATGCATTATTTTACACAAGCTGCGAATGCTGGAAATGCTATAGCAATGGCTTATTTGGGCAAAGTATGTAAGTATCTTTAAAAGTATGTCTAAAACTAACCTTTCTCTTTTTTATTTAAGATCTATTTAGATGGAAGTGATGAAGTAAAACAAGACAACGACACAGCATTTAAATATTTCAAAAAGGCATCCGAACTGAACAATCCTGTTGGTTTAAGTGGTTTAGGTTTAATGTATTTATATGGAAGAGGTGTAGAGAAGGATTATGTTAAAGCTCATAAATATTTTCTTGCTGCTGCCGATCAAGGATGGGTGGATGGTCAACTTCAACTCGGAAATATGTTTCTTAGTATGACTGATGTTTATGCCCATTTGCACCGTTCTAATTTCTACTTAATGGTTATTTAAATTTTTAATAGGTTGAATCGTTGTTAAAGGATACTAAAATCTTGGTATCTGATGCTAGTAACTTATAGCAAACATAACCTAAAAGTTGCAATTATACGAATAACGGCATATTGTATTTATTTTTGATATACTATATATAAACTATTTCCTACATAATTCTAAAATGACATATTTCCATTTTTCAAAACAGAAGCTTTAATCACTTCAAACATATTGTAATGAAATTCTTATAGTAACCGTGGTTAATTTGAATTACAATCGGTGTAAATGGGCATTAATGATTTTAATAAAAATATTAACCGATAAATTATTTTAGATGGAATTGGTGTAAATAAGGATTATAAACTGGCAAACAAATATTTTTCATTGGCCTCCCAATCCGGACACGTTTTAGCTTTTTATAATTTGGGGCAGATGCATGCACAAGGTACTGGAATGATGCGATCTTGTCCTACTGCAGTTGAATTGTTTAAGAATGTTGCTGAAAGAGGTCGTTGGGGTGAAATATTGATGCAGGTATATTAAAACGTATAAATATTATTTAGAAGTTTTTTTAATTTGTTTTGTACAGGCGCATGGCGATTTTAGAAACAAGAGATACAATGAAGCTTTCGTTCAATATGCCTTGCTTGCTGAATTAGGATATGAAGTTTCCCAAAGTAATGCTGCATTTTTATTGGATCGTGGAGAAGTACCAATGTTAACACAAGGTGAAAGTTTAGTAAGGGCCTTATTATACTGGGGAAGAGCAGCTGCACAAGGATATTCAGCAGCTCAAGTATAGTTTTTTAAACATATGTGAACAAAACAATTCTAGTCATAAATATTTCCAGGTAAAACTTGGAGATTATCATTATTACGGATTAGGAACGACAGTTGATTATGAAACTGCTGCATCTCATTATAGATTAGCTTCTGATCAACAACATAATGCCCAAGCAATGTTCAATTTAGGTTATATGCACGAACAAGGATTGGGAATGGCTCAAGATATTCATCTTGCTAAAAGATGCTACGATTTAGCTGCGGAAACAAGCGCCGATGCTCGAGTACCTGTTGCACTTGCTTTATTCAAACTGAACCTCATGTTCAGCGTTCAAAGTTTACAAGAGGTAAAATAGACTTTTTTGCAAGCTTTATTTAATAAAACATATTTTCAGAGCCCTTTATCATCCTTTTTTGATATCAACGAATTATTTGGAAATAATTGGGATTTGTATCTTATTATGACATTAACTGCGATGTTGGCTGGAATTGTTTATTTCAGGAGGCCACAAGGTCCATTAGCTCCATAGTGCGTATTCAAAAGACCGGTATACTATGTGATGTGATTTTAATTAATTTTACCAATAATAGTCACTAAAAATAATAATAAATTAAGTAAACTCTCACTAATACAATTATTTTTCTAGTGACTATATCCATACTATTCTTCAAGTTTTGTGAGATATAGGACTGAAATTATGTGTATTAGTATTTTTGTTTTTATTAAGAATAAATTCAAAAAAGAATTTTTATATATTTTCTAATATTGATTCCAAATCATTTGATTGCTTCTAGAACTGTCTAGTTTTTTTCAGAGAGTACAGTGAATTTTTTGCCTAATATTATATAAATTTTTGAAACTCATGGCTGCTTGGAAAACAATCAGTAGGTAAATATTTTAGAACTGGGAAACATGTGAAAAGAAAGACCCAATTTTATAGCTTATATGGCTATCTGAAAAAATAAACAATGAATGTTGTGTACAACACGATGTAATAATCAAAATAGTTTCTGATTTGCAGGGTACGGTCAATTCTGCCATAAAGAAAGTTTAAAGAAAAAATGGAAAACTTGCAATAGTTATTTCTAACACGAATATTATAAAAAGCTATCTTGTAAAACGAACATAGTTTGCGCAATGAAACGCGTAGCGTTGAGTTGCGTAAATATATTTAATTTTTGTTTTACTGTAATGTAGGAGGCTTTGGCCCAGTTGATTTAGAACCAAGGTAGGTAAAGGTTATATGTATGGCAATCCTCTTTACTAACTGATGTAGAACCCTCTTTCTATGGGGCTGCTAACTATTTTTTTCTTCACTCAATATAGGTTTACTAATTTATGGAAAAAAAATGGACTGGCTGGAAATGGTTTTATTATTAATTTTTTTTTTATTTTCATCTCCCCTAACAACCCCCACTTGGGGTGCCCCAGGTGACTGCCACTTACATTGTTAATAAAGTCTTCTCAATAGATACAATAAAAGTTGAGCGGCAGGAAAACACTGTTGAAAATTGACTCTGCCTCCCGGGCTATAAGTAAATATTTCGATTTATTGCACGAGCAATAAAGGGGAAGAGAATGAATAAAATGAAAGATATTATCCAGATTTATAATATACTCGTTTTGTTCCTGATTCCTGGATACCCGGGTATTATTTGAATACCTGGTACTACCCGTAAATATTAGTACCCGGGTACTCGGTTATAGAAACTATCCAATTTGAAATAGCAGCACTACAAGAGATTAGCTTAAAGATTATAAATCCCTTACACTTCTTAAAGAAAAGAAAATGCAAATTATGTTCAAATATGAAAACTCAGGTTATAAGTAGAAATTATAAAATATTATTAATTTACTTAAATGTTATTACAGACATGAGAACTGTAATAATTAAAAGTTAGAAAATTTTTAAGCATAATAGTTCAAATTAGCTTTTTTCTTCGCTTGGACTTCCATTATGGCATCCATGTAATCTTCATGCGTAACTGCTGTAGCATTACGTCTTAGAGCTATCATGCCTGCTTCTACACAAACGGCTTTACACTGGGCTCCATTAAAATCATCTGTTGATCGTGCTAATTCTTCGAAGTTAACATCTGGATTTATAGTCATTTTTCTAGAATGAATTTGCATAATTCGAGCTCTAGCTTCTTCATTTGGATGTGGAAATTCTATTTTACGATCCAATCGACCTGGAATAACAAAACTTTATGAAAAACAAAATAAAAAATATTGATGTGAGAATTCAATTTTATGCCAAAAATTTATAGAAATCCAATTTTTTTGGTAGGGCAAATCGGTAAAAAGGAAAAATATGAAACCTAGACTTGACCTTGCACGAAATTAGCCATTTACATTTTCTACTGCTTGGAAAATAATTGTGGAGAATTTCAAAAAATTCTATGCGTGAACAGTTCAGAGAATATTTGTAAGTATAACACTGTATAACTGTGACAAGAGTATTTAATTGTTTTATTATTTTAATTTTGAGGTTATATTATCAATAATGTGAAAATAAAAGTAGTTATTTTAATCATAAGACCTCAAACTGGCCTTTTGCAAAACAATTTCATGATTATCAAAATATTTTGGGCCAGCATTTGCATAATTTAAAATATAACTGAATATACTTTCTTTCATTTTGTCGCTGACTAATCACTTACCAGATCTTAGTAGAGCAGGATCCAAAATATCTACACGATTTGTTGCTGCAATTACTTTAATATCAGCTGTAGAACTGAAGCCATCCAACTGATTCAATAGTTCTAACATTGTTCGTTGCACTTCCCTATCTCCAGCCTTTTCAGAATCAAAACGTTTAGTACCAATAGCATCTAATTCATCTATAAATATTATAGCTGGGGATTTTTCTTTAGCAAGTGCAAAAGCATCTCTGACCAATTTTGCACCATCACCTATGAACATCTGAACTAATTGAGGACCAGCTAACTTTAAAAATGTTGATTTGGTTTGTGCTGCACAAGCTCTAGCGAGTAATGTTTTACCTGTACCAGGTGGACCATACAATAAAACACCTAAAAAGCAAAAAAATGAGAATTAATTTATCATAAATCATTCAGATATGCACCTTTGGGTGGATGTATGCCAAGATTTAAAAATTTCTCTTTGTGAGTCATTGGTAGAACAACAGCTTCAATTAATTCTTGGATTTGTTTATCTAAGCCCCCAATATCGGAGTACTGTTCAGTAGGACGTTCATCTACTTCCATAGCTTTAACTCTAGCATCATATTCTGCAGGCAATGTTTCTAAAATTAGATATGAATCCTTGTTGACTCCAACTAAATCCCCCGGTTTTAATTTTTCCTCATCCACTAATCCAATCACTGGTAGGAAATAAGTTTGTCTTGTTGAAGTTTTTACAACCGCACATTTTCCTTTTCTTTGTGCATCTAAATCCACAACAGCACCATCCTCTTCTTCTTCTTGTGGATCCACATCGAGCAATTCAATAACATTAGAAACCAAGTATGGTAATGTTTTATTCACCTTAATTTTCTCAGTATTTTCTTTAATCTTCTCGCTTTGAGCCTGCAATTCATGATTTATTCTCATCACTTCACTTTTCATTATTTTAATTTCATTATCTAATAAACGTGTGCGGCCTATTATCTCATCTTTTCCCATTCTCAGTACTTCTTCTCCAAGGGATTCCTCTCCATCTTCCCAAATCGCTTTATCCTCAAGTTTAGCCATGTTATTTGATGAACTCTTAATACAAAATTAAAATGATTTTTTAGAAGTTTGGTCTGTCAAAAATTTTAAAGCCGAGTCATCAACAAAACGTCTAGTAATTTTTACTTAAATGATTTTAGTGAAGTGGTAGCATTGTATATATTTTATATTTTTCAGATGGCAATACTGTTTTCAATGTTGTCAACCCTTTGCAGATCATCTGACAACTGTCAAAATTTCTGAATAAAAATTTAAAGATTTAAATTGAATTGTTATCAAATTTCAGTATTTCTATAAAATGGCCCTTCCGTTAATTATTCGGCACTCATTTAAACCAGAAGGTAAATTTCTATCTATCTTCAATTTCACTCATATGTTACATAACTCTTTTAGGTGTGAAGAATGTCATCAATGTATCCACAATATTGTTCAGACCTTCTAGTATTCTTCGGCAATCTCAAACTTCGCCTAAATTATTAACTAAGCCCAACGTTCGCAATATTACTTTAACTGCACCTAAGCTATCGGCTCATGGTGATCATTCTAAATTGTGGACGATGGAAAGAGGATTATCTGTTGCATTACTTGGCATTGTCCCCGCTGCCTTAATTGCTCCATGTGGTTTATTCGATAACCTTCTTGCCATTTCTGTAGTTGCTCATTCACATTGGTATTGATTTGTCTTAAAATAATTTAAATAATTTTAAATGTTTTTATATTTCAGGGGTTTAGAAGCAGTGGTTGTTGATTATGTTCGTCCTATAATATTTGGACATACCATACCTAAAATAGCATTGGGAGCTTTATATGGTGTAACTTTCATAACATTAGGTGGCCTTCTATATTTTAACTTTCATGATATTGGAATTGGACAGGCGGTAAGGAAAATTTGGACTCTTAAGCCCAATCAAAATTAAATAAACGTAACAATATATTTATTTAATAAAACTGTAATAATTTAATAAAATTTTAAATTACTCTTTATATAATTTTGTTCCTAATTTTAGCATTTGATTACCTATAATTAATAATTGAGTAATATCCTTTTAAAAGGATATTTAAAAGTTTGTTTGATTGCCAACATTTTCACTAATATTTTCAATTTTAATATTAAAAGGGTTGAAGTTGTACTTAGAATTTACAAATTCGAAAAACTCTGATATGATCGGGAAATTCAGCTCATTACCTAACAGGGCACTTTGTGAAATTAATTTAAATAATGCGCCTGCCTTTAATATTTAATCTAATTCTTTATATCTAATTATTGTCATAAATAATTAAGAAGTTATACCTATTTTGCAATTATTGCTTTAAATAATTGTAAAATGCGTCTAATGCATTCCATTGGGCAGTGTGTAATAATATATGCGGCCTTTTAATTTTCATGTGATCTACTGCTTGCTGTGGAGTCCAACCATTCCTCTACAAAATAAAAAAGTAATAAATAAATTTTATTACAAGAAAATTTCATAAATGTGTAATTGTCAAGTGATTTGGGCTGGTAAAAAAACTAGATTTCCGTTACTTTAAACATAAAAAGCAAAACCTGATTTTTTACAAACAATTTAAGTTTTTCTTATAATTTTTTGGCCAGTTTTCTGAAAATCTTAGTTTGATATAAAAACTTGTTTCCATTTTTCTATGTAATCTAATATGCCTAAAGTTTTTCATCTCGAGCGTCCATATGGAAAAAATTGTTTTTTTTTTAATCATAGCTGGAAAGGTCCAATTAGGCTCAAAACGCTCTAAATATAATAGTATAAGCTTGCCTACCATATGCAATTTTTAAATGTTGAAATCATAAATTCAAAAAGTGTACATTCAAAAATTTGTCCCCCGAACTTGATGTCACAATGCATTGAAAGCACTTTTTTCAGATTCCTCAGAGAATTTTTCATTGATTTGGCTACTTTCATATCAATTTGACATCGATTAAATTTTATAAATGGTATTTTAATCTAGTTCAGTCAATTAAAATCAAAACTCCATCAAATTGACTGATAACAGTTTAATTCCTGAAAGATTTGAATGTTTAACGCACTAATTATGGATGATATCATTTTTGATATTTGTTTATGAGTGGTTTGAAATTACTATTTTTTAAAGTTAATCAATGTACAAATGCTATGTCGATAGAAACTTTTCCGAGGAATCTGAAAAAAATGGTTACAATGCTTTCTGACTTCACATTTGGGGGAAAAATTCGAATTTTTGAATGTCCTCATTTTGAACTTATCGCATAGGGTTGGCAAGATATTTCTGCATCTTCATTGTAGATTGTATTTAGAGTTTGATGCTATTCCTAACTTATCTTGTTTAGATTATTCATAAGTTGAATGGAAAGCAGATTTGCGCACTTTGATAGTAACCAGGTAATCGTTTAATAATAATCATACCATCATCAAGTAACATCCGACAAGTGTAGCACTTCTAGTTCTTCCTGCTTTGCAGTGTACATATATTGTTGAATTTTCATTGTGTGTAGAATCCGGAAGATATTTTTTCATAAAATTTACTCCTTCTATAAGTTTTTTTTGACAGGGTGTTTCAAAGATATCTGTAGTTGCCAACTGAAGAAAATCTACATTAGCTTGTTTCCACTTCTAGAAAATAAATTTAAAGTAAAAAAAATTAAATAATATATTTTTAAGAAATTAAAAATTGTATACTTTAGTTTTAGGGGCTTATTTTGCAATATATGTTTACAGTTTCACTTAAATGTCAGGTAAATGCTGCATAACCTCCAAATTTTAAAGTTTTAATTGGTTGTGATATTTCTATTTACTGATTGAACAATATTTTATTCGGAGATTAGACCTTTTGATAATTTATCCACAAGTTAAAGTAATTTTCAATTGAGCTTTAGTATTTAGGACAATACTAATTATATTACATACAATCAACTTTTTTGTGAAATTTCAAGGATATAAACAAAGATTTTTATTAAATTTAATTAAGTAAATTTTTTTTAAACATAAAGTTTCCAAAGAAATTAATTTGAAATCACCTAAAAAACTCTCCACAGTATTTCAAAAACATTTTATATATGGTGACTATAGTTGTTGAGTGATAAATGTTGTTTCATGCAACGTTAGTAATTGCTCATTGTATTTTTTTTATGCATTTGATATTTTTGAGATATAATTATTTCTTATAATATAATAGTATAATTAAAATCATTACAGTTTTACTGTATTGCATCATAAATTTATGTGGTAATGTGTGTGAAATTTTCTATAAGGTCGACTAAATATAAATTTTTTTATTGCCGATGAAAAATCTTATGATAAATTATAGAGATTTGCTAAGAAAATAAATGTAAATATAAGTTTATTTAAATACAAATATATTTTGAAAAAAGCTTTAAAAAAGAAAAAATGCATAATATTAAAATTAAATCAACAAATATCATGAATCAAAGATCTATATAGCATCAGCAACTCTTCTTTATCCACACCCCAATATATTTAGTACTAAGCAGTAGTGTCTCTGCATTCTATTTCACACAAAAATCCTATAAAAGGAGCTGTGCACCGAATAATTCTATGTATTCAACCCAAAACCCCTGGCACTATAACCCCATAACTGATAACTTTAATAGCCACATTCTAAGTAGATTTCATTTCTCATCACTGGTTATATCAGGGCTCTATAAACATAATACAGTTAACTCTATAATCCCTAACCCCTAACCGTATAACCCCATAGACTCATAACCAATAACCCCATGACCCCGCAACAATTAACCCCATATCTAATCTTTTTTTATCAATTCCATAGAATATAGATTTACAAGAAAAATGTAATTTCTCATTAAAAAGCACTAATCTTACAATCCTTTCAACGTAAAATAAGAAAATTTTTTAATTTGCATCCTTTGAAAAATTCTAACGCCAGAATTGAATTCTATGCCCCAAAATGTAAAGGTGTAAGTAAGTCCTGTCAAAAGTAACAAACTAAAATCTTTTTCCGTGTAAATGTGTAATTTATTCGAAATTTGTGCTGTAAGTAGCAGGAAACATATTAAAAACAAAATCTATTTAACAACATGTCTCCTTTCTACATTTAGTGATTCACACAAAGGACTTTAAATTTCATTATGTTTTTGATAAAAAAAATTATTTTACATACCTCCCTATTATTTGCAAATAGTAACTCATAGTCCTCGTTCAT
>JAODAH020028501.1:0-12562 GCA_027574865.2 Coproporus ventriculus
TCTTTGATTAATAGCTTAACATTTTCATTGAAAATTCCGGAACATATATTGCATGTTCTTTCGTAATTTCCTTTTTTTAATGTAGTACGTTCCCATTTTACATTTGATTTTTCAATGGCTCTCTGAGCTCTTAATAATGGCTGCAGCAGTCAATCTGGATTCATTTCATTTTGAAGTGATTTAAATGCGAATTAAAATATCGGACCCACGAGACATTTTTGTTTAAAGAAGCAACTTAACCAAATAAATATTGTAACATTGTAATATTAATAAAATATATTTTTGGAGGCTATGAGTGATTTTAATTTGATTCGCATTGGCTTTAGTAGGACCATTTATGCAAATCACACAAACCTGGTACTATGAGGATACAGATCGTCTTTCGGCGTGCATTTTTCCTAGTATTATAGGGCGCAGTTGATTAAATTAATGCAACCACACACACCAAGAACTTCTGGGCTTCAAACTGGCGTATATTCCGTTTTTAATTTCAATAGTGTTAAGTTTTTGAAGTTGGTAATGTAAACAATGACACATAAAAATTCAATCAAAAAATTTTTAGGTTGAAGGAATTTTTAAAAATAATCTAAAATAATTGGCTCTACACTGACATTTCGGTCAATACTGCCAACTCCAAAATAATTAAAGTTACCAAAAACAGTGCAACAAGGTAATTATTGTATACGTGGAAGAGAAAAAGTAATTTTAATAGAGTTCATTTTTATTAAAACTGAACACTAAAAACGAGAAATTGAAAATGTACTAGTTTTTAAAATTTTTATTTATCAAATATTTATTAACATTAGAGACATCTGTCGTTCCTTTTTAAGATTAGTTTTAGCGTTTATTAATTGATTATTTAGCTCTTTTTGAATATGAATGTGACAACATTGTTTTCAATATAATCGCCAGTTTTAGGAACTCACCTTGATACATTCCTACCAAAATCTGTTTAACAAGGAAAAGATCTTGGCAGATATCCAACATAACGAAACATTTTCACGATACCGACCGACCTAATAATTTATAATAGGTAACCTTACAACGATTTTCCACTAGATAAACATTAATTTAATTCAAAATACATAAAGCATGCCATCTAATATAGAGATCCGATCTTGTTTTAAAAAAATAATAAAAAGAATCAACAATAAAACAGCATTAAATTCCCATAAATGCGGCACGTCTTCGACATAATAAATAGTTTATCGGCTGGTTAATATATAATTATATATGAAATATTTATTTACTTTCTAGGTGCTTCAACAGGCCGGAAACGTGGAACGGTTAGGGAGGTTCCTTTGGTCACTCCCAGCATGTGATAAACTCCACAATAACGAATCGGTATTAAAAGCGAAGGCGATCGTGGCATTCCATCGAGGAAATTTCAAGGAATTATACAGAATTTTAGAAAGTCACACTTTTAGTCCGCACAATCACGCCAAATTGCAAGCGTTATGGCTTAAAGCGCACTACGTGGAAGCGGAAAGGTTGAGGGGTAAGTATCCAAAAATCGAACAAAAATTTTTCCAACTGCATTTTTTAACAATTTTAAACTTTGTAATTGAAATCTAAATATGTATCTCTGTGTGTGCACCACGTACACATTCTTCACAAACACACGTATGAATCCATAAACAAGAGAGCAGAAACCCAATTACTTCATTTCTGTAGTATTTTTGATGATTTTTCCTTATTCCATTCAAATTTTCTTTCATTTGCTTATATGCTTACAGTTTCTTATAAGCTTTATTTGTTTTCTATAACTTTTCTAGTCATATCCTTCTTAGTACTATGACCTCAAAGTCAAATTAGACCGAATTGACGAAATATTGCAAAATGGCGCGTCAAATTTTTGTATTTTTCCATTAGCAAAGCCTTTTGCTCTATTTCCCTTTATATTTTCAAAATGTCGGCCGCGCAGAAGATCTTGAGATAACTACCTTAGTACATAAAATTTCGAAACATATAACCTAAAATTATGTTGTCAAATTATTCAATATGAAACGTGTCGTAAATGACAATTAAATGAGCAGTAATACCAACTTATATTGAATTGGATGTAAATGTTAGGTGCATTTCAATTTCATATAAAATTTAAAATTACTTAGAATATAAATTTTTATCTATAAATTAATCTGCAAATTTTATTTATAAATAAAATATAATCATCAGTGCATCTCTAAAAATAATTATATTATTATTGCTAACTTCTGACTGTTGTAAAGTAAAACGCACTATGTGCGTAAAGAGCTACTTACTATCGTAACACTTTCAATTCTCGTCGTACATAAACAACATTACTGCATAACTACTACAGGCCATACCAAACATTACTACTATGTGACGTCACATCCGTGCAATGTCGCCAGCTATTAATATTTCTCCCTAATTAGAAAACGTTAAACAATTAAATAATTACCAATTGACAGATAATTTCAGAATTTTTTTATCAAATAATTCAAATTGTCAAATATAATACAACACCGCATATTTTTCGTCATTGCTGCTAATATTTAAATAAGCGCGAGATTTAAATTTCTATGTTATAATTTCGCCCCGGAAATGCAGTTATGTTGGTTCACCTGATTTTGTTAGATGACGACATATATAACGTGCAATTAAAATTCTTTGGTATGTGCTGCATTTATAAATTGTTTCGTACTGGAAATGCTCATAAGCATTTCAACCAGTTTTTATTTGCAATGAGTATAAATGTTTTGTAGCAAAATTTCGTTATAAAATTAATTAATTTAGTAATGCAGTGTAAAATGAAGTGTTATTGGAAGTTAAATGAATTACATACATTTAATAACAATTGCAAACTTAATTACACGCGAAATTTACAAAAGCAATAAAATGTTAAACAAACTAATAGAAAACCAAAGAAGATTTCTTATAAATTATTCATCTCCAATTACCACACACACCTGTGGATTATTAAAAAGCCCCCCGTCTATGTAATTTTAGTTAAATTATTACCCTCTTGTCATTTAACAATCTTGTAAAACGTTCAAGAAACAAACAAATAAACAAACATATTAATAAATTATGATTTAAAATGATATCCGTGATAAAAATAAAAATCTAAAATGTAAAAATGTCCAAATATAAAATTTTGTACAAATATTCAAATCAGAAAATATCAAATGTTTAATGTTTTAATTTTCCAATTTTCTTTTTGGAAGTTTTCTATTTTTCTAATTTTAATTATTCAAATAAGTATCTGCAACCACAAAATATCATTTCCATTAGGAAAATTGATTATCTACATTTTCTCGACAAACTATTGAACAGTTTCAAAAAAATAAGGAATTTTTGTCTAAACTGCGTAAATTTTAATTATCTAGCATTAAAAAAATCAATAAAAATTTATTTTCAGAAAATTAAAAATATTCATGTTACGCCATCTAGGAGATATATTATCTAACAGTCATTTAATAGTTTTTATATAGCTAGGTATCAAAATTGAGGTTTTCAATTTTTTAATTATCCCGAATACTTTATTAAAATTAGGATCTCGTTGTTTATTTACATAAAATGCACGAACGTCAGTGTTTAATAGCAAAGAAAACACAGAAAGCAGAAATCAATTCAAATATTTGTTTATTTTTTTGCAGGTAGACCCCTCGGAGCGGTAGGTAAATACAGGGTGCGCCGAAAATTCCCATTGCCCAGAACAATTTGGGACGGTGAGGAAACCAGCTACTGCTTCAAAGAAAAATCTCGAAGCGTATTGAGGGATTGGTACTCGCAGAATCCTTATCCGAGTCCGAGAGAAAAAAGGGAATTGGCGGAAGCCACAGGACTAACGACCACGCAAGTCTCCAACTGGTTCAAAAATAGACGACAACGAGATAGAGCGGCCGAACACAAAGACAAGTACGTTACGCATTTTAAATAATCTTTTTTTTTTTGAGGGGAGAGTTTACCTGTTATCATTTTCTCCTTTCACCTGTTTTTTAACCCTTCTTCTTCATGTACTATCAAAATTATAGATAGCTTACTAGCTGTGTTGCTAGATTTCATTTAGTAACTTAAAAAAGAACGCCAAAATGTTCTCTTTTCCATTATATTTTTGTATAAATTTTGTATCTGGTATTAATTTAAATATGCTGGTCACAATCACCTTTATCACAATTACACTTTTCACCGTAATAATTTATTTAAACTAAATTCATTTGAAATAGTTTCGCGCACATCTCTCATTGACATTATATTTGCTTACATTTATTTTAGTATACAAATCTCCAAACAATAAATAGCACTAATTATGTTTCGAAACTCAAATGATTATTTCAATACACGTTTGGGTGCCGAAAAAAAATTATTTCTCCACCAAAGTAGAAAAAACATAATGAAAAATAAACCGAAAATATAGAAAAAGGCTAAAACTGACCAAAAAGGTACAAAAGCATAAAAATATATATAAAAAGCAAGAACAGAAAAAAAATTTCAAATGACAAAAACTGGTTTTCGTTATAAAAAAGAAGGTTGGTAACATGTTTTTGAGTAAAGCAGTGTGTTATCCATGGAAATTAATTCGAAATATATTTGGAAAATTAAATTGCTTTTTATAACCGACGCAGTTTCGTATACCTTTTCTGGGGTAAAATTTTATGATTGCCGCAGAATCCTACACCCGTAATCCCTTTACCTAAATCTCGCCGCAGTTTCAAATCGCCCGAATTTTAAATGAAAATTTTGAATATCATAAAGTTAAAGATAAAGAATTGAAAAATAAAAAATAGTTAATTAATGTGAAGCAAATTTAATGATTGAAACATTATTAAAATAAAGAATAAAAAAATTAAAAAGCAGAAAAACGGAAGAAAAAAATTGGAAATTATTGATAATATTTAAAAAAAAGAAGGGTGGAAGAGTAGAAGAATAAAAAATGAAAGTATAAAGGAACAATATATTAAAAAGTAAGAATGAAATAATAAATGAAAGGAAGCATTAAAAAAAATGAGAAGATTTCAAGCATAATGGCAGAACAGAAGAACGAAAAGAATACAAGAATTAAAAATTTAAGGATTAAAGAAGAAAGAAAAGAATGAAGAAGACTATATAAAAAAAATTTAAAAAAATAAGAATACAATAAAACAACAATGAAAGAATAAAGAAAAGGATAAGAATTAGAAAATAATAGAAGAACTGAAGTTTGAAAGAATATAAGAATAAGTGAATTGAAGGATAAAGGAATGAAAGAATAAGCGAACGAAGAACTAATTAATCTTCCAATTCGTTTTCAATTTTCAAATGTTTTTTCAACTTTAATTTTTAGTTGTATTGTACAAACGCAGAAATTTAATGAATTATGACCAACACTGTTGTCTCTCTATAGGGACCAATATAAAATGACGTTTTTATACCCATTGATGAGTGAGATCAGTGTTGTGTTGGTAATGGGATCCGACGGCGGTTTTCCTTTTCCCTCCTTGTTCTAACGAGGGGCGCAGCACATATCAGGTTTCACCAAAACAACAGTGTCTGTTCAAACATTACTATAGCGCTTCAATCAACCGCTCATCATCCCTCCGCGAACTCCCCACCATTCCACCTCCATTCCCCTCACCCACCCCTAACATCATCTCTTTCATAACACGCACATACAAACATATTTTCTTTTTTTAGTGTTTCATACAAATTTGCAACTCAGAAAATTTAAAACAATAGGAAAATAGTCAAAATGTCAAATTATTAGAATGATATTTTTGTCATATCTTTTTTGACTTTTCTTTTTTTTATTTCTTAACAATTTTTTCCCCTTTTTTAGTTTTGCCATTATTTTTTCTCTTCTTCTAATTTTCAACTTCTTTTCATTTTCTTCTGATTTTTCCTTACAAACCTTTTTATGATTGGAAAAGTAAGAAAAAAACGTTTGCAATATTTTTTGTCATTCTCAATTTATGAAAATTTCAATTTAATGTTCCAGATAAACAAAAAAATCTGTAGAATTATCCAAACTAAAATTTTAAAAAACAAAGTCACATTTTGGCCTCCATTTTCGGTGTGTTAGCTATCAAAATGCTTCAAAGAAATTACCCTCATTATTATTCGATGTAATTTCCGAATCTTTAATCAGAATTCAAAAATACGTCAATATAACAGAGTCCATGAACGCACATACACACGCACAGACATTTAGATTTCATTTACGAACTTTTCTAGTTCATGAAAAACGAAAAGTAAGTAAAGGGTGAGTATTTTTAGCGGGCCAAACATCGTAAAACCTCCACAACAAAAATATGGCTTCCTGGAGTAATTTAAAAGTGAGTTTATGATCGAAAGGTGGTGGGGTGGCATATTGCATTCACGTACATACATCTTCAGGGTTAATTACTACTTTAGATTAATAGAGCTAAAGAAGAACTTGATGGGTTTCTATGTTTTGATTAGGGGGCAAATTTGTTGCTCGTCAAATAAAAAAATTAAAAATATTATTGTAATGAACTTGACAAATTCATATATGTAATTTAAATTTTTATGTGTGCATGTGTGAAAACTTTTGTCTTTAGGTACCTATTTTTCAATTCTGATTGTAGATTCGAAAAAGTACATCAAAAATGGTATCTGTTCACGAACTATTTTAAAATTGGGGCAAAAATGTGAACTTTTTTAAATTTCGCGCCTTCGGTTTCTACTTTTTTACGTTGGTAATTACAAAGACTGAAAAATCGTTTTTTTTTAATTATTAAAAGTTTGAATTTAGCAGAAAGAGTTCATAATTTGTTGGCAGCACTGGATGTATCGTCTTAAATCTCGAATATCGTGTAATATGAGTCACGTGCTATTTCTGGCGTCGCCGTCGGCCCAACTGTAACCTGGCGTCGTTTTCGTAGCCCACTTCTCTAATTTCCAAACAAATGTCCGACCGTTATATTTAAAACTAAATGCGCGCACGCGCGCCCATTTCTTAATGCGTTTCAATACAAAGAAAACACAACAAAAAAAAATCGAAGAACGTTGTTCGCGATTAATTAATTATTCGGGTTTTTGGGACGCGCGAGCGCAATCTGTTCATTTTGAATCGAATTATCATTTGGATGCGTAAATATTTAAAATATTCGTAACCGCCGCAATTTCAGTAATTCCATGCAATTTATTATATTTTGTAGCCTTCCGGCTTATTTGCATACAATTTTCATGTGTTGAGTTCATATCGGGTGACTTAACGAGACGACTGTTATCCCTTCAGGGTTACCACAACACATAAAACATTATTCGGTCGATTTGTTTCTTGTTAAACCGACTTGTTTGCTAAAGAATGCAATCACATAACAAAAAAAAAAAAGAATTTCATTATGAAGATATATTCTTACGTTTTTTTTTTGTTTTAGAAAAACTTGATAAAAAATTTAGTCCCGATAAGGCTCGAACTCACGACCTTTTAATTTTAAGGCATTTCGCGGATTCTTACAATTATCCGTTCTTCATTTCTTCTACTTTTCATTCTTTCATTCTTCAGATCTCATGTCCTTCAGTTCTTCTTTCTGTTCAAGCAATCCACATTACTTTTTTCCATTCTTCAATTTTTTTGTATTCTTTCAAATTCCCTTGTTCCCATACTTCCACTCTTTTGTTCTTCTAATTTTCAAACTTTTGTTCTTCCATTATATTGTTCTCGAATTCTTTTAATTTTCCATTCTTCTATTCTTCCATACTTTTATTTTTACTTTATTCCATTCTTCCATTTTTCTGTTCTTCAATTTTTCATTCTCTCATTTATTCATTCTTTCATTGTTCTTCTCTTTAATTATTTCTTTGCTATTATTCCATTCCTTCTTTCTTTTATTTTTATATTTTTCCTTTTTTTATTCTTCCATTCTTCTATTCTTCAATATCTCTATTCTTTGGTTCGTTTTTTACATTCTACCATTGTTTTATTGTTTCGATCATTTTGCGATTTGGTTCTTTCCTTCTTTTCATTCGTTCTTTCTTATGTTATTTCAAACTTCTATGTTCTAAAATTCTTTAAATCTTCTATTTTTTCGTCTTTACAGTCTTTCCTTTCGTTCTTCCTTTCCTTTCATTTTTCCATATCTTTTATTTTCAAAATTCTTCGATCTTTCCACTATTTCTTTCTTATATTCTTACAAAATGACATGTTTATATCTTGAAATTTTGACATTTGATATTTCACATTTTGACATTTCGATATTTTGACACATTTTTATTATATATACTCCCCCTAGTTTCAAAAGTTTTAAATTTTATTAGCATAAATTTTTTAATCTGATAAATTTTCTTTGTTTTATCAACTTTTCGTCGTTTGTTCTAAATGTTTTTACTTTTAGTGAGAATAAAATGAAAATTAAATTCTGCATTTGATTTACATTGTTTATTTTCACGACAAAAAAATGAAAGAACGTAAGTATTACATGTAACAATAAGATAAAGAGTATGCGAAACGCATTTAGTTTTATACAACCTATAGATAAATGATTTGAAAATAAACGATTAATGTTTAGAAAAGAATTGCGTCGGAATGTTCTCTCGAAAATACATATAATCGGTAGTCGCATGTGTATTTTAAGGATTAGGCATCAAAGTAGTCAGTTTACACGGTTCTGTCTATTTAAGATTTGAAATAAATGAGTTGCGCGTTTCGCGTTTATCGACTGATTAAAATGAAGTGTTCAAGAGTTGAATGTTTGAAATTTAGCATCTCGTGTGTTATGGTGTCAAGTGGCGGAAGTCTAAAATAGCTAACACGCGCCAGGGGCTATTCTCAGTTTCCAGGCATCATACAACACCACCAGAAATAGAAATAACTGCAAACTTGAAACCAAAACGTTCCAAAACACACACACACACACACATACACACACATGGAATCGGTTTATTACTTCAAAATGCTTTAGATATTTTATAAACAAATTTTATGATTTGTTACTTCTTTATACAACCTGGTGATGTAAATAATATCTAAGCTCTAATTGTCTTTTTTTTAAGTTAATTAAGCACAACTAAAAAATAGTTTTGTATCATTTTTATGCGCAACAGAAGTAAACACAAACAAGATTATAGCGTTAATAGCATATTACGTAACGAGATTTGTAAAAATCATTTTACGCACGAATAAAAAAGAATGAGTGCGTATTACTTTACAAGTTTACACTATTCCGGGCGGTCACGAGTTTGAGTCTCACAGGTTGTTGGATTTTTAATTATTTTTTTTTAATAATTTTTTAACGTTTAAGGTGCAAAAATAATAATTTTCATTTAATTAATAGATTAATTGATTGCATAATTGTTGGGACACATGTAAGTGGCAGTTTCAACTTTAAAAAAATGAAAAGGAACATGCCCCCTAGTGAAAAAGTTTTGTAATTCTACACATGTGCTCTAAGCGGGCACAAACAAAGATATAAAGAAAGAAAGAAAGAATGCAAAAGTTAAATGATTTAAAATGTATAATAAACGGGGGATGTTAAGCATATGGTAGCCACTTGTCACTATGCCCCTCTGTGAATAGACTGTTTATTTAGCCATTCACTTTTAGGGTGGGGGAGGGAAAGAACGAAGACGAACCTTTTCAGTTCAAACTCGCCGAAAAATTTCACAAGAATTTCTATTTGTATCTCAGTGGCGTAACTGCTAATTCGCAATCAGCAAAAAAAAAATTAAAAATTACAAAAGTCATCAGTAAATGTTAAAACCGACAATATAAAAATGATCAAAATCAACAAAAATAGTCAAAATTGTTAAAATAAAAAAATTGTCATTTAAATGTCTAAGACATGAAATTTGTTAAAATTGTTAAAAATTGTGGATTGCCAAAAATTGCTAAAATTTTTAAAATATCAGATATTTAATTGCACAATTTAATTAAAAATCATTTTCTCATATTTTGACATCTGGACATTTTTACATTTAGCATTCTGTTATTTATTATTAAATTTAAATTTCTTAAATTTTTATTTTTTCACAAATTACAGTTCGTAATATTGATATAACCTATTTTGCCTACTTTCGACATCTGCTTAACTTCCGTCATTAAAAAAGTTTTTCATTAATTTTTTCAAAGAACTTTAACAATACGCGCGATAGAAGTGAAAAACAACTTAAAACAAACATTTACACTTTTGATATTTCACTTTTGACATTTTCAGTTTTGACATTTTCACTTTTGACATTTTCCCTTTTTAAAATTATTTTTTTATTTTTATTGTTTATTTTCAGTTTCTTAAGAATTTTTAATGTTTTCCTTTTTTTTATTTCTTGAGAATTTTTATATTTTTTAAATTTTATCACTTTTTTCGATTTTTTCCATTTCCGCTGCCTACGTCCGTTGCACTACATCACTTCCTTTAAAATTCCCTTCCACCGACGTTAAAGAAGTTTTACGTCAAAAATCAAATAAATAAAAAGACACCACTGGGAATAATTTTTGCAATCTTTCAGCACGAGCACCAAACTAACGAAATCCAAACCTAAAACGGAAATTGTTAACGACTTAATGAGCGTTTATTTCGTACAAATATAATTATTATTCATTTTGATTGGGTTCGCGTGTTTTTCGTGTGTTATTAACTCTTTGGGGGACGGCTGTAAAATGTTATTATTACCGTACAAATACATTTTAATGATGCACACTCATCTTTTTTTCTTATTTTTTGCCTACTGTGTTATGCACATGTTTACCCTCCGCATCTATACAATTACTTCATTATTCAAAATGAATGTACTCGGAAATGATGAATCAAATATGAATAGATCGAAGGATTTTTATTTCTTTACTTCGATTACGAAGATTGTCAGCGACATCTAATTACATTTCAATTTATAATTATTTTTAAACAAGCTGCAAAGTCCGTTGGGAGGAAAAATACAACGGGCTCTTCTAACGATTCGTCTATCAGTTTATCTTTGCTTTGGTGGATTGGTTATAAAAATATTTGTGGTAGAATTGTACCAATCTGACAAATTTTCTGATAAACAATAGGATTGTAGGTGTTTTATATATTAATCCGATTTTGGTAAATTTTTTTAAATTATAAAAATTTCTCACTGCGTACAGTAATTTTTCTGTTAGTGATTGGCTGCAATGTTTACACCATTTCAGAAATGTCAATAGGTAATTAGCACTGAATATTGCATCTCTTCATAGCAATTTTCACCACTTTCAACAGTTTTTGTGATTTTTTTCAGTTTTTATCTTTTTAAATGTTTTCACGGAATCAAAAATAGAAGCCAAAATGTGACATTTTTTTTTAAATTTTGCGCCATTAATTTCTGTTTTGTCAAAAATAATGAATTTGAAATATTTCAATGTAGGTTAAATTTTACTACTTTTTAATTTTTTTTGACAAAAGTATTCTCAACTAGTTTTTTTTGAGGTTTTTTAAATTTTTAAAATTTTCAATTTTTATTTTTTTGAGAAAATTACAGTTGGTAATGTTAATATTATCCACCTGTATATAAATTTAATAGCAACACCTACTTCCGTTACTAAAAAGGTTTCCCATTTCTTCTCCGCCTGAAATAAAAAGTTCAACTGGAAAATAAAATAAAAGTTTGGAAAATCCAATAAATTCACATTTTTAATATGTAAATAAGCAATAAAGCGTTTCTTTGTGCTGAAAATGAAATAAATTTAAAAAAAAAAAGAAGAAAAAAGTGTGTTATTTTTGTGATGGTGTTTGTTCGCGAACATATTCTGGGGTCCCGTTTGGTTGCGGATGAACTTAGCGTTTACCAAGTATCAAGTTACTCGTTGCAGCCCGCAGGTGAAACCCGATCTGACAAGGCTCGATGTGCTTTCCACCGTAGAGAGCCCCGGTGTATAGACCCCCGTGTAGGTGGTCTGAATGCATCCTAGAGCTCCGTTTCTAACTAAAACTAATTTCGATGCGTTACACACACACGTAGCAGTGTACAGTACGCAGACACCATAATATATTCGAAATTATCGTGTAAATAACACTCCGCCATTGTTTTCCCCATCAAAAGAGAAAACATTTACAATAATGCGATGTGATTTAATGTAATTACGGTGCCATTCATCAAACTACTGAGAGAGAGGAGGGGGAACGTTTCAAGAATAAATTACCATATTTCCTGGGTGTTAATTTATGATTAGTATAAGTGTCGAAGAAACACATTTTGTATCATTTAATTAGACGAGATCCTCGTAAATAAAAAGCGCCACCTAACAAATTACCAGCTAAATTATTTTACTCCCAATAATTTTTTCTCTTTCTCTCTCTCTCTCTCTCTCTCTCTCTCTCTCTCTATCTCTCTCTTTTCATTCCACTCATTATAATAGGAAAATTGTATGAAATTATTCATGAAAATCGAAGAAATTTCAAAAATTCTCTTATTCGACAATGCATTGTATCCCCGAATTAATAATGAAATCCGGAGAAATTAAAAAAATATATATTCGTTCTCTTTCTAACATATACAATCGTTACATCTCACTTCCACCCATTGGGAAGCGAAAATTAAGAAATAATTGTAGGAAAATTTTTAATAAAAATCGAAGAAATTTAAAATTTTTTCTTATACAACTTCTTTCTATTGAATACAATCTACCATTCTTACATTTCACTTC
>JAODAH020028504.1:0-10489 GCA_027574865.2 Coproporus ventriculus
AATTTTCTTGTATTTATGATTTGATCAAACCTTTTTTTAATAGAAAGAAGAAGAAAATGGACTTTTGTTGTTAATACTTTTAGGTAAAACTTTATTAATCACAAAAATATAAAAACAAAAAAAATATATTTTACTAATATTGAAAAATGTATAGGTTACAACAAACCTTCTCATTTTATCTATTTACAATTGATAGTAAAACCTATAATCAAAATTAACATCATTTTTTGCTAGCTCATTTACTTGCTCTCTAACTAAAATCCTAATTCCATTTTTGACTCCAGTTAAATAATTATTTTCACCACCACTCTCTTTCTTCATTTTCTCTAAATCTAATACGAATGTCATCTTTTTCTGTTTTGCATCAATAGTAAGCTTCATATTAGTTTGCACATGTCCTGGTCTGGTTAACAAATGTCCATGAATTATACTCCAATATGACTGAGTTTTCTGGAATAATTCTTCCTTCAATCTTTCCCAAATCAGATATTCAATTCTATCAGCATATACGGAATTATATTGCTTTGCATATCTAGGAGTAAATTCAGGCAACCCCATAGAGAACTCGATTACATCTTCATCTTTAACTTCATCATCAGCTTGGAGAAGTTTTAAAACATTATCTATCATTTCTTCAATGCTTGCTTTAGTATTGCTGTAGATTGCATTTGCACATTTGATCTTTTCTTCTTTACTCATTGTTTTTCTTGTTGCTATGCCTGAATATTTGATTTTAACTTTTCCAGGCATTTTACGTTCTAATTGTTTTTCTTTAGTGTATTCAGCAGTATCATAAGTAAAATCAAATTTGTAAATGTTTTTTTGGGACGCTGCATAACTTTCTTCTACTTTGGCTTTTTCATCAATTGTAATTTCAGTACCAAACGATTTTTTTAAATCAGCAGAAATTTGTTTCCACATTATTGTAAGGATTTCTTTGCTGTAGCTTTCTCTCGAAGATTTTACAGCACCTACATTTCTTTCAATTAAAGTTACTTCATGTTCTGCAGCATCACTTTCTTCTACTGGATCTTCAAGATGTTCTGCTATCATTTTGTCAATGTTTTCTTTAACATTGTATATTGAAGCCATGATGAACTTTTGTTTTTCTTCGCGTGTCCAACTTTCTTGGATTGATTTAGAATCAAAGATAATATTTGCTTTGCTTGGGAAATGTTGCCCACTGTATTGGTAGTTAATTTTAATTGATTGCGCTATTGAGGCTGCATACTGTTTATCCACAGAGTCGAGGCTTCGTTTAAGCATTGATTGTACACTCATTCCAATTTTTTTGCTCAATTCCTTCCCAAATTGCCTCCAAACTAAAGCATTTAATTGCTTCGAATAACCTTCTTTATTCCCTTTAACTTCTTCTTTTGTGACTAGAGGAAAATTGACTATTGTGACTATGTTTTCTTCAGATTTTTCATCTTTTACTTCTTCTGATTCTTTCTCAGATTCTTTTTTAAGAGATTGATCCACCATTTCCTTTGTGCTTTTTTTAATTGCTGCATTTAAAGCACTTGCATAACTCACCATTTCTTCCATGGTCATGCTCGATTTTACATCTTTCCATTCGATTTTGATGGTTGCACCAAAAGGTATCCTTCTCTCACTTTTATCAGAATTCCTTTCAAAATTATAGGTGATGGACAATGCTGTTTCAAATTTTTTGATATCTGCTTCTGAAACAGATTCTTTGATTTGTTTTGAAATTTCAAACCCGAATCTTTGATCCAATTCTTGTTTTAGAACTTTCGTTAATTCTTCGTTTACAGATTTTTCATATTCTTCTCTATTCGCTTCAACTTCAGCATGAGTGGTTTTCTTTAAGGAAACTGATTTGCTGAAGGCTTGATTGTTTGAAAAGTCAATTGTGTCTTTTTTACTTGCTTCAATTATACCAGAAACAGTTTTCTCTGTTGTTTTCTTAACTAAAGATCGAGCTCCATTTATTAATTTTTGTTTTTCTTCTACACTTTTCATTTTTTTGATTTCTTCTAAATTGATTGTGATTCTTGTTCCGACTGGGGCTTGTTGATCTGGATCTGATGAAGATACAAATGTAGTCGTGAAAATCTTCTCAAGCGATTTAATGTATGCTTCATCAACCTCCTTACTCGAAACTTGAGATGCATCAATTTTCATTTCATGTCCTAATCGAAGAAGCAATTTTTCCATTATGGCACTTTCCATCGATTTTTTGTAACTTTCTTGATCATCTTGAATTGTACGAATGGAAACTTTAGGTAAATCAATTGTAACAACTGCTGTACTTTCCGATTCTTCAATTTCTTCAGCAGATTCTTTCTCGGATTTTTCATCCACCTTATTCTCGATTAATTCATTTAAAGATTGCTTGATCAAAAATTTAACACCATTACAAAATTTTATTTTATCTTCCTTTTTCCAATCTTCTTTTAAATTTTCCCATTTTATTTTAAGGTTAGCACCTGAAGGGAATCGATTCGCACGACCATCACTTGTTTCAAAATTAAACACCAATTCTACATCCGAAGAAATTTCAGGGAATTCTGCTTCAGTTTTTGTATCGGACATAACCTCACTTACTTCAGATCCTAATTTTTTGATTAAAACCTCAGAAGTACTTTGTAAAAGGGCTTTGTAGGTTTCTTCAAAAAATTTTTTTCGATCTTCATTTACAGATTTCCAAGTCATACGTGAGAGTTCGATTGATGTTTGTGCAAATTCTGTGTTTTGTAAATTGGATTCTTCTTTTGAAACTTTAGAGACTTCCTTTGAGATCATTGAGGTTACTTTAGATTTCATTAGGTGTTTTAGAGTTTGCACAAATTTAGTTTTTGATTCTTCTGAATCTAATTTTATTGCATTCCAATTGATGTTTATTTTCATATCTGCAGGAAGTGCAAGGCCTTCCAAAGTTCCGGTTGAGATCATTACAGCAGCGGTGATTTCGGCAAGGTATTTGTCATCAATCTTCTCAGCTTCTTTAATTTCTTCGACTTTAACTTTTAATTGGTTATTTAAATCTTTGGTTAAACTTTCCCAAATCGCTTTGAAGTATTCTTCCGTATATTTATTTTGATCCAACATTACAATTTTGATGTCGTATTTTGGTAAAACAATTGCACTTTGCTTGGTTTCATCGATCGCGATTTCATTTTTATTTGCTTTTGATTTTGATTCTATGACCATCTGTTCTGTACTTTCATTTATAATTTTTTGTACCGCTAAAGCAAATTTAATTTTCTCTTCTTCGCTCCAATTTTTTTCTACAAGATTCCAATTAATTTCTACATGCGCCGAAGAAGGAAAACTACGAGTTTGATCTTGTACCAATCCGTATTTATCGAAAACATACCGAGTTTCAACGAATTTTTTAATCGAATTTATGTAATTCGCATCGGGTGCAGGAGCTTTTTCAAGTTTACTAATCGAAATCCCGAGCTTTTCTTCGAGAACCTTTGAAGATTCCATCCACATAGCTCGACTTATTTCTTTAACATATTCGGCTTGATTCTTTTCTACCCATTCGAAATTTCGAGTTTTTAATGTAACAACTTTTCGAGCAAATTCTTTAGTACTAACATCGAATTGTTTTTGAGAAAAATCTTCGACTTTCGATCCGATTCCATTCACAAATTGTTCGCTTATTTTATTTTTGACACTATACAACAATGCGAATAAAAATTTTTGTTTCCCCGCATCACTCCATCTATCATTAATTTGATCCCAAGTTAATTTAATTTTAATCGATTCGGGAATTTTCGATGTACCATAATTATAATTTATTTTAATCGAATCTTGTAAAGTCGCAGCGTAAGCTTCGTTTACAATACCCGATTCAGATGATTGCGCAACTTTTAATCGCATTTCAATCTCAGATAAAATTTTTTCGATTACAATCGATTCGAGTTTTCGAGTGAATGAAGCGGAATCTTTAAAGGCTTCATCTTCATTAAATCCTGTAACTTCGATTTTAACAATGGATTGATAAGGCTTAAAATTTTGATCGATCATTTCACTCAAAATTTTCACAACGACCGATTGCAATGTTTTTAAGAAAACCGCTTTATTTTCTTGCAATAATTTTTCTGATTCTGCATAGGTTAATTTAAAACTAGCTCCTTTCGGTAGAGTCCGTTCTGTTTCTTCAGTTTGCAAAATGATTTTTAAATTGGTTTCCAATTTTTTGGCCAATTCTTGATCGATTTGTGCCGAAACGAAACTTTCTTCATTTTTATAATCTTCGTATAAAGAGGTTAAGATCATTTTCGATATTTTTTCGACGTATTCTTCTACATTTTCCAAAGCCCATTCGAATTTGATTTCTTCAAAATTTACATCGATTTCAGAATTAAATCGTTCCACGATCGATTCGGTTGATGTTTCTTCGGTTGTTGTTGGAGTTATAATTATTTCAGGAGGTTCAGAAGTTTTTCCTTCCAAATTTTTTGGAGTTGTTTGGGTATCAATTCCTTCAAACACTTTTAATTCGATCATTTCTTTTAATTTAACTTCGAGGACTTGTTTGAGGTTCCTAAGCCTACTGCTATTTGCTTCTAAAGTTTGTTTTGACGCTTCATAATCATCCGTTAGTTTGATAATAAGACCAATTGGGATTTTTGTTTCTTCGCCTTGGTACTGAAATTCAAGTTTAGTACTCTCCATTAACTTTTCGATAATACTCGAACTAACTTGACCTCTATCGACATCGACCTGATTAATTCGATATTCTTTCGAAAGTAAATTACTCACATATTTCCAAACAACGCTCTGTATTTGTGCAATGTATTCTTCTTTATTCGAAAAAATCCATTCTTTCTTTAATTCCGGGAAGATAATCGTTATATCGACCTTCTCCCGACCTTCAACGATACTTTTTTCAAGTTGTTTCTGCGTTTTGTAATTAATTATTTCGATTAAGGCAACTGCATATTCGGCTTTCTTCTCGATACTCCACTCTGAAGTATCGTACGATTTGATTCGACTTATCGTTGCACCTGACGGTATAAATTTCTCCCCTTCTTTATATTCGAACTTAATAACAACATCGTTTTTCAAATTTTCAACTACTTCATTCTTCTTCTCGATTTGATCAAGTATTTCAAGAGAAAGACCGAATTCTTGCATTATAATTTCTGAAGTAAAATCGAATACCAAATGTGTGATTTCATCGATATAAGCTTGCCGTTTTGAATCGACCGATTGTTTCGTTCGTTCCGGGAAGGTGACTTGCATATTCGGTAAAACTCGACCATTCAATATACTTTCGGTGATAACACCAATGGTTTTTCTATTAATAACGGTTTGTAAAGTCTTCAAATAAATCAATTTATTCGATTCGGGCCAAAAAGAATGGTTATGAACGAAATTGTTCATTATTTTAATTCGAATCGGTATATTCTGCTCATTTCCTTCATATACCAATTTAATCGAAACGAAATTTTCTAAAGTGTTCGCGAGAACATCATCAACTTTAGCGGAATCGATTTTTTTCGAATCGACTTTATATTCTTCAGAAAGTTCTTTCAATCTTTCGACCCATAACAATTCGGTGATTTTTTTTATATATTCCTCTTTATTTTCTTTAACTTTTTCAAGAGTTATTTTAGGAAGGAGGATTTCGAAATTATTTTGGAAATTCCCTTTCCGAATACTCGATGTGAGCGCTTCTTCCATTTTTTTATATACAACAGTTTGAAGGGTTTTTCCAAAAATTGCTTGCATATTTTCTAATAAATTGTAGAAAGCATCATTATATCGAATCCGTAGATTCATTCCAGATGGTACATTTTTTTCGGTACCGGTGTATTGCAATTTAATCGATACATCCCTTTCCAATTGATTTTGCATTAAAATATCCACTTTTGCCGAATCAATTTTCGAAAGATCGAGTTTATACAAACTTTTAATCGATTCTGAATTTACCTCCCAAACTAATTTCTGCATTTTTTCAATGTAACCCTTTAAATTCGATTGAATTTCTTGTAAACTATTTGAATCGAATGATGTTATCATATTCGAAACTTTCCCTTTCATAATACTCGACCTAATCGCGATATCCATTTTCGAAGCGATAACCGAATTAAGCGTTTTTAAATATTTTATTTTATCTTCATCACTTGAATTCGATTCGACTTTATGATTATTTATAATGATCAAACCAGATGGAATAAAATTTTCTTCATTTGTATACGTCAGAATTATTTCGATTTCACGATCTAATTTTACAGCGAGTTCATGATTTATTTCAGCAGTTTCAAGTTTGTTCGAATCGAATTTAAATGATTCGGTGTTTAATTGTATTGTGATTAAAATTAATTCGTTGATATATTTCGTGATATCGGATCGGATTTCTTCTTCGGATTTAATTGCGAATTCGATTTTTATTTTGTTTTCTTCACGTCCCTCCTGGATACTTTTCGAATAAGCGGTTTTTATTTTTTTTGAAATTACTTCTTGTATCGATTTTAAAAATTCCGCAGTTTTTTCTTCGTTTTTAAATTGATGGGAATTGTGCACGACAACACTTATTGGAACGAATTTTTCATTATCTTCGTAAATCAATTCGATTTCTATGAAATTTTCTGCTTGTTTCATGAAAATTTCATTAATCTTCGCATTTTTGACTTGATTTTCCGTAATTCCAAAATCACGGTACAAATTTTCTGAATATAATCCGATAACCAAATTTGAAACTTTTTCTAAAGTAACAGTTTCCTTCGACTTGATTTCTTCACGAGACATTTTTGGGAGAATCACCGAAATCGAAGTGCTTTTACTTCCTCTAATACTTTGTGTTAACACCGTTTGAGTTTTGCTATAAATTGCTTCTTTGAATGATTTTAGATAAACCAAAATTTCTTCTTTACTCATTTTGAAGCTTTCCATGGGAAATGTAAATTCAATTTCGATTGTTGAAGGCACAAATTTTTCGTCACCTCGATATTTTAGGTTCAGTTTTAGTTCTTCCATAATCTTCGAAGTGGTAACAGAATTTGCTTCAATCTTCTCCAATTCACCAAGATCAATTTGGAACATTTCTTTCAAAATCTTCATATAACTTTCCCATAAAATTAAACGTGTTTCTTCAATGTAAGCGGAAATATTTTCTTCAACTTTTTCAACGGTGGTTTCTTTCAAAGTAACCGTCTCTTTACGAATGGGGCCTTCATTGATACTTCGAATAACCATCATTTCTAACTTTTTGCTCATTGCAATTTCGATTGCTTTGAGGTATATAATTTTTTCTTCTTTTGATAAATTCGATATGTCCAAATTTTGCACCATGACGCTAGACCCAGATGGAACATTTGATTGGCCTTTATATTCCAACTTTATATTTAGATCGTTTACAATTCGGCTTACTAGCAGATCATCGATTTTTGCCGATTTGATCTCATTCAAGGTCACTCCAAAAGAAACAAATTGGCTTTTAAACATTGCTTCCCATGCGGTTTTCTGAAATTCTTTCAAAACTGCTTCTTTGTTTTCTTTAAATTGTTCCACAGTGATTTTACTGAATTCAACTTTTACACCTTCTTCTACCAAAAGTTGATTTTGAATCTCAGAAGCTAAAATTTCGAAGTAAACGGATTGAATTGATTTTACTAAAATTGCACGTTCTGTTTCCGACATTGTAGATACATCCTTCTTAAAGCTATTGATGATTTGTACCTCTTGAGGAATTTTATTTTCTCCATATTTGATTTGTAAGGTAACCAAAGATCGAATTTCTTCCAATTGCTTCTCATCGATTGAAACCGATTCCAAATTTTCTGATTTAACATTATATTCCATAAATAATTTTTCTGCTTGTGCTTTCCATAATTCCTCTTGAAGTTTTTTTATCGCAACTTCCACATTTTCTAAATCTTCCACTGATACGGCGGTGAATTTAATTTCTACCGAAGTTTTCTTCACTTCCATTCTAATTTTTTCTGCTATTTTTTCCTTTAACGAATTAATTATAACTTCCTGCATGGTTTCTAAATAAACCGCTAAACCAAATTTAATTTCTTCTTGAGAGATTGCACCGAAATTTATAAAAACGTGACTCGGTATCAAATTTTTTTGATTTTCATATAAAAATTTAAATTCAAATTTATTTTGAACCAATTTTGCAAGTTCTTGATTTACTTGTGCAGAATTTATATCTTTTTCTTCAATACCATAATTATCTTTAATGTATTTATAAATCGAATTTGAAACTAAATTTTCAATCTCGGTATAATATACTTCTTCATTTTCGATTATATAGTTTAAAGTTTTTTGTGGGAGAGTTACAGTCGTGAAAGTTTGCACTGAATTTTTTTTACCATCAATCAGTTCTTCGGTGTTTTGAGTGAAATTTTTTTTTAATATTTGCGTGATCGCTTTTAAAAATTTCGATTTTTCATTATCGGATAAACCAGCAAGACTTTCCAAATTGATTTCTATAGTTATAGACACCGGAATATTTTTCTCACCGTATATATAAGTGATTTTAACCGTATTCAAATATTTTTTAATCGTTTCTTCATTTACATTAGGAGTTTTTGATATAATTTCGTTCAAATTACCATTAAACTTCTTTTCCAATTTTTTTTCAATTTGTTTCCAACTCATTTCAAAAAGTTCTTTAGTATATCCGTCTATATTTTTCATAATATCTTCTAAAGAACGATTTGGAGCTTCGATTAAAAATTTTAAATGCGCGGTTTGTATTGCACCATCCATAATTTGCCTTAAATTATACCGCAAATTTTCCACAACAGCGATTAAATATTTTATTTTCCCATTTTGATCTAATTTGCTTGAATCAGGAAGGATAAATACGAAAATACCTTTCGATGGTAAAATCTCTTTGTTCGTATATTCGTATGAAATTCGGATATTCGATTCGATCGAATCTGCATATACCAAATCGATATCGTTGCTTTCCATAACCTCATCCATATTCTCCAAATCAAAATAATCCTTAAACATCCCTTTTAGCCCATTCCAGATCATTTCCAAAGTTCTACTAAAGTACCTTTCACGATTCTTCAAGAACCAATCGAATTCGATTTTCGGTAAAACAACCGTTTGCACTTTAATTTCAAATTTTGGCAATTTCGAATATATCTCTAACTCTAATCGTTTTATGATAGCATAATAAATCGAGTTTGCGTAATTAAATTTTTCATCATCTGGTACTTTCTCAATTTTAATTTTAATTTCTAATGAATTCGGTAATTTGTCGGTAAAAATGGTTCCATCATTCCCTTTAAATTCTAAATTAATGAAATTTTTTAAAATATCTCCATACCTCTTATCGATTTTTTCCAAATTGATTGGTTTTGTAACAGAAATTTTTAATTCCTTATCGAATGATTCGATAAATTTCGGTTCTATGTTCATAGAAACCTCTTCGATGTATCCCGTCGGGTTCTCTTTAGCCCATTCTAGATTATCTTGTGTTAAAGTAACTTGTATAACTAAATCTTGTGCAAAAATCAAAATCGTTTGTGCCAAAAATATGCATGAAGATATAAAAATCTTCATATTGTGAGATGTATCTAGTTAGCAGACACTTAACTAACGTATTTGTGATGTTAATCTAACTTTATATACAATTCAAATTTTTTTTATCATTCAAATTATTCATTCAGTAATTGTAAACAAATCACAAATTTCATAACCTTCGATTTTGTAAAAAAATTTGCAAATTTTTAATCAAATTTAATTACTTCGTTTGCATTTCTTATTTTAAAATTAGGATTCGTTATGTAAGGTTTTAAAAATTTAAAGATTTTTCAATTTTCATTGTTAAAAGTGAAATATAATTTGTTTTTCTTTAAATATGTACATGTAATTTTGTTATCGAGACATTATAAATAAATACGAATTCGTAGGAAGTTTTGGAGTATTAACTAAATAATTTTTGGTATAAATTGTAACGATCGCAATCTTTTAAATAAAAATTGAAGATGTAGTTAAAGCAGAAATGAAATGAGCACAATTACCTATTATAGCTACATATTGCCAATTTAACAACACAATTAATCTCTTTCCAAATGTAAATCATATTCTAACAAATTTTGTAAGAATTTGTTTTATATTTTCTAGTTAACCGCTGGATAAATCTACAAAACCGCCAAATTTAAATTTCATAAACAACTGATGGGTTCGTGGACATTTCAAAGGCATTGATATGTGATAAAATTATTGATAACTCCAATCATCTAATAAAATATTGTTCCGTAATAAAAAAAATATGCTAAATTAAAATACCACAGTTCAAATTTGAGGTTATGTCAACTGGAATTTTAATTTGTGAAAGAAACCGTTATTGAAGGTGACCAAACGTCCCACACAAGGTGGGACCATTCCACACAATGTGTCCTACACAAGGTAGGACTCTCCCACATTTCAATTGTTTATTACACATTGAAAAACATCCGTCAAAATCTCAAACATTGAATTTAGTCTTCCTCTGTGGCATCTTTTTTAAATAACATAAGATAATTTTGTGTCGATAATC
>JAODAH020028550.1:0-13616 GCA_027574865.2 Coproporus ventriculus
AAAAAAAAGAAAACAAATAAGATTTAAATAACATATTTATTTAAATTACATGTGTTTGGTAGAATATTGAAAGTGTGTTGATAAAACATATATAGCATATTTACAATTAATCATCAATAAATAATAATGAACTATATTACAGTCAAATATAAATGAAGAGTCTTACAAATAATAAATTTACATTAATGTACAACATTCACTAATAATTACAATATTATTTGGATAATTTTCAGCCGATTTGCATTATTTGCTTACATTCAATATAATAAATGTCAAATTAAAAATGAAAATCACATAATTTACTATTTTGTGTGGTGTTATCTGAGCGATATTTCGTTTTAAATTGAATCAAAGCCGGTGTCTAGCATTCTAATGCAATAACAACAAGTGATGGCGGTTGGTTTCAAGGATGTTTATATGCGACATGACAGTCTCTACTGTAGGGACGGGAAGTGTTGAAACCGGAAACCCGGACACTCTCTCTTCACTACAATCGTGATATTACAACACTTCGGATGCTCAGGGAATATGACGTTACATATCTCCGCCAAAACACTCTTTTGCATTCATCACATTAATTAATATTACATTTTTATTTTATTTCGAGATTTTATATTTATTTTTCTACACGAAAGAAATTATAAATGTAAAGATTTTTTTTTTTATCTTTTTCTCCACCTCAAAAGTTAAGATTTTTCAAGATGCGATTTCAATTCAGTTCTCTTGCTTGGGTTAAAAATCTTTTGCTCTCAATCAGCGGAAGGCTTTTTGATATTCCACTCGTGTACAAAGCTTCGTTGTAAATAAAGATATGGCCGCTGAGAGCGAATAGAAAGGGCCATTCTTGATCCAAGACCTTTTCTCTGTTTTATATCTTCCACATAGAATACATTTATTTAAAAAAAGAAGAGGCGTTTCTAAATAAACGGAAACGAATTTATTAATTATTATGGTGGATGCGCCGGGCTACAATTTTAAAAAATCGCTTTCACACACACATAACAGTATTTTGATATGTAAAATACAATTATTTTTTGGTCTGATCTTTGATTTATATTACAATAGAGAATGCAAATCACTTTTTTTTAAATTTCTTTCATCTTTTTAAATCCATTTGCACGCTCTAATTTTTTTCCTTTTTAGGTAGGTACATCAAGATTTTTTTAATTTTTTTTTGGTATCATAAACAGTATTTCAGCACGAGTATATATATATACAAATAAAAAAAATTGCACTAGGTATGAGAATAAATTGCACATTTAACACCTTAATTAATTTCTAAAAAGTAACACTGAATACAATATTAAGAGGAATGATAAATAAATAAATCTAGCACCATATTTAACATGATGGCTTTATAAGAATCACAGAGAGTTATTGATTAGTGTTTAGTTTTTCTTTGGTATTTGTTAAATTTGCACTATTTTAACTCCAAGATGTATTTGAAAATGCAGGTCTTATTTGTAATCTAGAGTCCGAATTAAAATGTAATAAAGATTGGGGTGTTCTATGTTCGAGATTAGTAACGTTCGGGATTTGCAATTGGACCAATGTTTGATCCTGACGTAATTCTGGATATTGAGGCTCTTTATTTGTTAATTCTGGAGGATGTGTTGTGCTTCCTCCAGGTGTCTGACACTATGTAACGTTAGGTCTTAATTCTGTGTGTTGAGTTTCCTTGTGACGCCTTAAATCGACTTTACGTTGGAAAGCACGACCGCATAAATCACATGCGAATGGTTTGAATCCTGTGTGCTTTCTAGAATGCGTTATTAAATTCGATGACTGGCTGAACGCTTTCCCGCAGACTGTACATTTGTGAGGTTTTTCACCTGTAAACGAAAACAAATTTATTTATTTTTAAATTAAATAAAAAATTATTTTGAGGTTGGAAATTATGAAGTCTTATAAGTGTTAAATAAAAGAGAGAGAATCATCTGTTTGAGTGCATGCAATATCCACTTAAAGTCAGCTAAAATCTGCCTCCCTGTGTGCTTTCAACCCTCTTACGGCAATAATCGTAAATTCTATTAAAACATAACCACGGCGCGAAATCTGCCGCCATTACGAAGATGCTTCCGCAGTCATCTGTTTTATATTATCTCGGGTGGTTCTAAAAAGGGGGTAGATTCATACTGTTAAGGGTAAATACGAGCGAAATTCGACGGATTTTCCCATTTCCATCCAGCTGGCTCCTTCACACTACTAAGCTCAATCTCACTGAGAGCTTCCCCAGAACCCATAATATTCAATTATTAAAGTATATTGCTCATATAAGTCGTTTTTAAAGGAATGATTGCTCTGTTGTGACGCCTAATGTATTTTTGATTTTTTTTTTTACTTCGATCCCTTATTGTGTTCGAGATTTATTACGCGGCTGTTTTATTGACTTACGAATTTACGAAGCGAACGATTGATGCTGATAAAATACGTGATTGCAAAATACAGAGTTTCCCTTCAATATTTCAGATTGGACTAAAATTTTTTTTTGTGCTATAATAGGAAGCAAATCAATTTCTCTTTAACTATGTGACTGGGGTGTTATAGAACAGAGAGAGCGCCGTTATGTAAACTTTAATCCCGCCGGGTTAGTAAAGAAAATATTTAGCCAAAGGCCAATCTAAATTTGGCCGTGTGAAGTGGGGAGTCTGATTGGTCGTATCGAGTGTTTCAGACTTTCAAGTGTTTTCACTTGCAGGATTGCTAGGGAAATATTATGTGGATTTTTCATTCAAAACGTTGAGAAAATAAACCGAAATTTTCATTCAATTATGAAAATCTATTTATTTTTTTTTTATAATAATAAATCGGAATTATTCGGCCGTTTCTTTCTAATCTTTAATTTCGTAATATAATCCGTCTTTGTTTCCTCGTTATCGTGGCTTTCATCCCAAGTGCAGGTTCCTATAGCAACGAAAGGTGCGGGGGCGGACGCCGCCGCCGCCTCCAAGTTACGGGACGAATCACAGTTTGCGGCAAACTGATAGCAATCGATAACACTTTACCTATAGACTTATCTACGCGGCGGGTTTGAATAGCCCGATAAGATACTGATAAGGAACCATCAAGTGTTAGTGGGGCACTAAAAAATAATGGTCGGCATGTTTGATATGATAAACTAGTTGCTGGATTATTGATTTTTTATTTTTATTTTTTTTTTATTTCGGTTGGTGGGATTTATTTATTTACTTTTTATTAGATAACGATTTATATAAAATGGCATTCATTTATTTGTAAATATGGAGTTTTCTTTTAAATATTTTACTCTTAGTTTATAGAAAAAGAAAATTTTCGCTACATACAACAATCACTTCTTATAATAAAAACAATAATTGTAATGAATGTAACGAAAATTCTCACTTGAGTACTCAATTCCAACTATTGTCATACGAAAATAATATAAAATTATTACTGGAAAAAATTTCAAAAATTTTCTTATTCGATCTCTTTCTAACATATACGATCCACCATCGTTACATCTCACTTCCACTCATTGCAAGACGAAAATTAGGAAAAAAAAATTGTAATACATATGATCTTCTATCATTAGATTTCATTTCCATTCATTATTAGTTAAAAAAATTGTATAAAATGATCATCTGCATAATACTTGCGGCAATTAATTTTTATTTATATAGATTTTAATATTTAATGCAAAAAATAGAAAAGAAAATCACCATAATGATCATTAAAATGTAAAAACTGACACAAATCTGACAATTTAACTTCCACCATTAAAAAAGTTTTTTTTCTTTAAAGTGCACCTCTAAGTTTGAAGAGAATTACAAAATGTTCTTGTATAACATAAAGGGGGGATTGTAAGTATACCGCAAGGTTGTTTCAAAGGCCGAAAGTTATTACCCTGCGCCTTGTCTAATTAGTAAATAATTCACTGGTAAGCCACGTCGGCAATTAATAACGCTCTCCGCGCTAAGACGATGTTGAAAGGGTTGCTTAAACCTTCCGGATGGGGATGAGTTGTCTGATATTGCCCCACCTTTGATTTATTACATCAACCCCGTTTAAAATATTTCCTTATAAAATTTAAAAGGATAATTAATCCTTTTAAATAAAAAAAAACAAGAAATGGCGGAAAGGGTTGACCATTATCCTTAAGTAATGGAGATTTTTCACAGGGAACTCACGTCGCCCTCATCAGCATAATAAATAAAGCGGGGGCGGGTACAAATTGCACTTCCTTTTTTTATTCATAACAATCCGAAATGAAAGGGAATTCCATTCGTGTTGCCGAATCAATTAACGTCGGAGCGACGTTTCTTATAATTGGACTTTTAGCAATTAAGAGTCGCGCTCCATTTTTAAAATTAGGTGTCGGAATTCTCTCGAAGGGTAATTTTGATTGTGTCTCTTGGAAAACACCCTTAACTTCTTTTTTGTAAGGTTTAATTGTGAAAGCCCTGCATGGGAAGTGTCACTTTTTTTTTGCACCCTCTTACTCCCTGGACAATTACAAAGGGCACTTTCATTTGCTTCCACGTCTCGACGGATTTTTATATTGCTAATTACTTTCTTTTTCTTGTATGCGAGTTGAATTTTGAAACAAACCGTTTAATAGAATAAAGTGGATGCAAACAATAATCGGACGCACGAATTTTCATTCTCATCCATTAAAGGGCGCGTGGCACTAGGGTTATAAAAGAGCATCCCGGTGTCAAGTTACAGATAGGATCGGGCTTCACCCCCTTATCACCCCTCTTGCTTTGGGATTAGGAAAGCCAATAATGATAATTATATTAGTATTGAATTGTAATCTCCGTCCATTCTCACGCTCTCTACTTAATATTGCCTTCTTCCATTAACAAACGCCCGTTCTCTTAATACTGTTGGACTATTAACTATTTTCAATTGCTCTCCTGATTTATGACCGGGAGATTTTATGCACTCAAATTTTATTAGGGATTATATCTCCCACTATCTCAGACATTAATTACTCTTTCCATCCTTGGAAACTTCATGAAATTATTTCACAAATTGGTTAAAGTAAGACATATTGCATTTTTCTAATTAATTTTTCCCATTAGAATTATTAAATAAAGCACGTGATTACTTCAATATTTCTAGAAATCAATTGTAAATTGGAATAATTTCTGCATAATAAATTCATATCACATATTTACACTTCCAAATTAGCAATTCCATCGGTAATAAAAAAGGATTATAACAAATTTCTATTGTGATATGACGAATCAAAATGAAAATCATTCGATTTATCTCGGAGAGATTAGTAAGATCCAAAAAAAAAAATTCTAATATTTATTGATAGTTATCTATTTTAATTATAAATTGTGATGATTGTTCGTCGGAACAATTAATCTCAATAACGAAATGGCGCAATCTCCCAGATTCCCTTAAATTCATAAACGGTCTGAACATGGTCGTCCTAAATATCACACGCATTCCTTTCTGGAAACTGCAAACTCGACCCGAATAGTTCTAGGATTGCGGCCCAGGACACCGAGGAATGTCCAGGGATTCTCCTCTGTTATATTATTGGTTCTTCCGAAAGTTATTAAATCCTACACAATTTTTTAAAGCATTATCTTTTTTAAAAATCAATTTGTTTGAAAAATATTGTTCTTAGACAAGTGCGACAGTTGTTAGAGTACGTGCGGTATATAAATAAAGACGCATTATGATTAGATAGTTTTTTTTTTTGTATGGTGGAGTGAATAGTAAGGGCCTATGCACTGCCACGCAATAGGGGTGCTAATAAAATTAAGGCAGCAAATGGCCCCGCACGCCAACATCATGCCACATGCTCCTCATATTCCCTCATCCCTTATCCGATCTACTGACGTCACGGTTGATATTATAACATAACAAGATCACATCAAAAAAAAAAAAAATATGAATTACCCACCATAGAACCACAATAACAAATTGTCTTAAGTGATTTGACATGATTTGCTCTTCTAGTTACTTAACAATTACAAAATTGGTGACACTGCTTTGCAAATATATTTTCGACTTTCAAGTAATTTTGATAATAATACTCTTAAGCATTTTAAATTATTTTTAAATAAAATAAAGAAAAAATTTTGAAAATTTTAAATCTAAAAACATTTTAAAAAGTAAAGAAATCTTATTTAAAAAGAGTTTTATTTATAAATATCGAATGGAAGCAGAGTTTTCAGTTCCTTGTATGTGCTGAAACTTGGGGGCGCGTATTCGTTTGGGGGGTTGGAAAACGTGCAGGCGCATTACGAACATTACGGCTAGCAGCATACCGGGGCACGCTAGGAATTTCAATTTGACTCTGAAATCCGGGAGCATAGACTCTTAATGATCACTTTTGATTTATAGTCCTCATCGAGCGCATTCTTTATTACATATTCTCTCTTTCTCTAATTGAAAAGCTTTAATACTTTGCGGATTCATAATTAAAACCACCGATTTATTAAAATTTCTCAAAAAAATAATCAAAAGTGATAATATAAAAGAGGAGGGAGGTTGATTGCAGATGCCTTTAGGGAATTATGGTCCTCACTGTAATAAACGCTCTGCTTCTGGTGTCAGATTTTACTTAATAGAAATATTCTCCTGTGGGTATAAGGGCGTAATTTTTCTCACACCCTGGGAAAAAGATTTTGTAATTTTATTAAGTGCACTATACTATTCCATCCCTTAAAAAAAAAAAAAAATAAATTCGCACATAAAACTAGCGATCAATTAAATTATTGTTTTTATCATTTTTATGATCGCACCTATAAAAAGGAATCAAATTTTATCTCTACATATAGTGAATTTATTCGCGTAGAGATTTTATTAGAGGATCTTCACATTAACTCGTCTTTATTTATTTGGATGTTTCGAGTTCGCGTACATGCCCAGATTGCAAAATTGTGTATATCCCCATCACGTTCTTATATATATAAAGAAAAGAACTTGGAACCTCGTACGAATTGCGCTCGTGATTTCGTATAGTTATGTGCCCAGCGTGTCCGGTAAGAAATGTCAAATCAGCCATAAATTTTATTTGTCCTATGGGAAAAATCGTGATCCTCGCTGATTTTTCCACCGTAACCTCCCAAAAAGGCAGAGATTACATTGAATACTAAATTATTACGTTCAAATTTAACTAAACAATAAACCAGTTCAGAATTTCTTCCAAATTTAATTTTATGAGTAGAAAACATGGAATGATTGCTGCTTTAAAATTGATTTTTAATACATTTTCATGCGATTTTTTACATTTTCAAGATGATATTCGCGACATCTCAAGTATTTTTTAACATTTTCAAAGCAATTTTGGACACTTTCAGCTGATTCTCAAACGCTTGTTAGTAAAAAATCATTCCAGCGCATCAATAATTGATTTGATAATGTTAAAAAACGCTTAAAAATGTTAAAACTAGCTTGAAAATATCAAAAATCACATAAAAATGATAAAAAACCGATTTGTTTATTTAATTTTGAAATTAATGAAGGTTTTTAATGACCGACGGTGTTTGTGTACATCATCGTCTTAATAATCTTATTATTTTTAATTATGCTAGTATCTTTGTAAGAAAACTCACTTTGTTAATTGGGAAGGTGCAATGGTGGTCGGTGAAATGTTACTGCGGTAAAAAATGCAATTTTCGTTTCAAAATGAGTGGAAGTGAGATGTAATGATGGTTAATTACATGTGTTAGAAAGAGATTGAATAAGAGAATTTTTGATTTTTTTCAGTTTCATGAATAGCTTGATACAATTTTCTGATTACAATGAGTGGAATGAAGATGTAACTATTGGCGTTCTAATTAGTTGGAATGGAACGATTGAAAAATGGTTCGCATTTACTGACCTGTATGTATATAGGTGTGTTTTTTCATATCAGATTTTTGATGAAATCTTTTTCCACAAAATTGACATGGGTATGGTCGAGTATCAGAATGTATCAAAAGGTGAGTTGATAATGTAGATGATCTCTTGAATGATTTTCCACATTGTTTACATTCAAAAACTTTTTCCACATTATGCACAGCCCTAAAATAAAAAAATCAATGAAAAATTTCGAGTTTGAGATTTTATAAAATAAAAATTACCTATGTTGACTCAAACTGATTTCATGTCCAAAAGTCTTATTGCAAAGTTCGCATGCGAAAGGTCTCTTTCCATTATGAGATCTTCTAGCGTGTACTTCAAGTCCATGTGGAGTCGAAAACATTTTCTCACATTTTATACAAGAATAAACATCTCCCAATGGCATCATTCCAGGTCTCATCAGAAGATGATGATGATGCGGATGCATGCTACCAGAATTGTTCATAATATGCCGTAACCTAAATAATTCTTCTGAAGGTGGCGGTGGATAATGCGTTTGTGTCCCTGATTGTCCATTCGCCATTGCAGCAGCCATCGCACTAAAATATAAGGAAGTCGGTGTGGGAATAAACCGTTCCTCTCCTTCTTTGGGTGGATATAAATTAGGAGGTAGAAAACCCGGATGTACGAATCCCCTCGGAAGGAAATTATTATAATCTTGTGCGGATTTAATTTGTGCGTCACGTATCAAATCGGCGAATGGTGGATAGAGGTAGGATCGTGTCACGGAAATTGTTTCATGGTAAAAAGGATCTGTCTTGTTTTTTGGGTTGTCGGGACGTAATAAAGCACTTACGGAAAAAGTTTCTGATTTTTTTAAAGGTGGGGTGGTTTTAGGTATTTCGGTAATAGATGGGGGTCGTGGGGATGGTGAATTTGTACGAGAAACGGGAGGTGAATCGACTTCTAATTCGGGTGATATGCTTGGGGAGGGACGATTCGGGGATGTTTCCCAATGCCCTTCAGGTTTCGGTGAAAGCATCTCATCACCGCTGTAACAACTAGTCGAGATATCTTCTTTATGCCCAAAACTCTTCGTATTATTATTATTAAGAGAATGTTCATCCTCATCTTCTGATTTCACTAATCGATTAATTCCAAATTTAATCGCATCTAAAACAATAAAAAAATTAAACAAAGAATATATAAGTGACATAACCTCCAAATTTTAAAATCATTTGGAATACTATAATAACTTTTTTTTAAAAATAAGATGAATGTTGTACGTTAGTGAGTTGGAATATAAAAGTTTGAGGGGTGAAGAGGTCATACATCATCGTGTTTCCTGCGATTTGTACATTTCTACTTTAACTGAAGTTGTCGCTTATACTTCCGTTTTCCTTGGAGACCCATGTGAATTTTAAGCGTATGATTTACTGCATGTTTTTTACTATTTCTCATGTAAGGTCAGATTGAGGGTTATGAGCGGAGTCTGTGTGTAGCGAGACTGATTGCGCAATGAGCCGTATCATGTCGTGCGATGTGTAAATTGACTGAATCCTCTGGGGTACGCAATCCGGCCCCCTCAATTAGTCTCGACACAAATGTACCCCCTTCATCCCTATCGACCGCGAACGTTAAAGGCAATTAAACTATTCATATTACAATGGAAGTGTTAGATTTTGTGACTATTAATTTTTTTCTACTTTTAGGTTGGTAGACATACAACACTGAAGTTTCTCCTGATAACGGAGCTACATTTAATTTACTTTTTAAATTCTTTCCATTCTTTTTAATTAATAAAAAAAGTAAATAAGATTATTGGAAATAAACATGTCACCGAAAAAAATTAGTTGCAATGAAGCAGAGAACTTAATAGTCCAATATTTATAAAACAATTAAGTCGTGCCTTTCGTGATTAATTATATTGACACAATTAGTTTTAATAATTCAATTATAAGCGACAATAATGTAGTCCGTGAAGAATGGGACTTGTATTGTGCTTATAATTCTCTCGAATTCACGAATCATTAAGTTATGACCGAATAGTTTAGTGCGCGCGTTAAGGGGGAAAAAACGCAATGGGGTGGCAACCCCAACTGTAAATACTATCCCGCTCATTTAGCCTCTACACGTAACATATAAAGAATGGGGGGTGTAATATGTAATGTGTAATATGTACAAGCAGAAGGGCGCACTTGAATAATTCATGACTTTAGGCGACATCTGTTCCATGAGCCTTTTCTATATTAGCTACTTGTTAGCTTGCACTTTTTCAGCTCCCATCATCGGAACAATAAAATCACATTTAAAATGATTAAAACCAAACAGAATTTATTTGTGCAATTTTTAATTTTTTTTTTCTTCTTATTCAAAAAGGTGAAAGGGCACTTTTCCGCCCGAGGGAGTAATATAAGGTAAATTGAAATGTTTTGTAAACATTTCTAAGAATATGTAAAAAAAATCGTGGTGATATGAGTAATTTTTTATAATCAGACCAATGCATGAAATATTAGTTTACTTTAGGTCATAATAAATTTATTACGAAATAATATCATCCGTGCAGTAAAAAAAAATTGACCGGAAGTTTTATTTACTTTTTGCAGGAGCCACGTGTATATAAAGATTATGATCGATGGTAAATAAATATGTCCAATGTGCAAGACATATTTGTGTTACGTGCCAAAGGTACTTTGTTTTACCTTATCGTACTTTTACAAATTTAGATTCTACCTAGTGATTTCGATTTACTTTTAATGAATATTTTCTTAGCGCATATTCTAGCTTGTAATGTTCTAGAAGCGTTCCAGAATGTTCTCGACACACTGATCTTTCTATAAGAATACAATACGCCTGTCATATCATACAAAATTCGATTGTTTTTTTTTTATTCTTATGGAATAATTGCAACAATTCAAGTCACGCAACATTAAAATAAATAAATAAAATGAAATCTGTATTATTTTATCCTTGCTTGAAGCTAGAACCAATAAAATATTTAAACAGTTCAAACAAAAAAAAGAATAAAACCGATTCAATGTTTACCATTTGGTGACTCGCATTGTCACAATTCCTGATATTATTATTCCCATTCGTGTCGCAACAAATAATCAAAAATTCCCACTGTTATGTGCACAAACACGACACAGGACAGTAAACAATGAAAACAAATTTTCAGGAAAAAAAATAAATAAAAAAATAAACGTATAGAAACGATAGCATGAATAAATGCATATTAAAATTGATTTGTGTAAAAGGGAGGCGTGTTGAAACGGGACATTTATTGAAGGTGGGGCCCTTTGCGATTGTGAACCGCCTCGATATTTCGGGATTATGCAAATTTCAAGGAACGGGAAAAGGGGATATTTAAGGTGTTTTAAAGGCTATCATTACAAGATTTTGTTATGACATGTTGAAAGGAAGGGTAATTTCATGATTACAGTACTAGCACATGTCAGGGGATCAAAGCTTCATCACATATAATCCTTTTCTTTATTTTATCCTTCTGTACAATTTTAGATTTTTTGATAATTAGTAGGCTGGGATAAAATTTAAAAAGAAATTTGATGTAAATTGGGTTGCATATCCTTTAAGTTTTTCTATTTACAAAATTTTTTAAATTTATTTCTAAAAATTCTAATTGGTAAGTATTTACATAAAATTTATTAGATCGTATTAAAAGTGGTTGATTGTATATCCAGTAGACAACTAGTCAAACAATTAATTAAAAGGGCTAATTCAAGGGGTCACTGTTTAGTATAAAGTACCGGTTCGGAAATGACGTAATAGGACTACATGTGGGGCCTTTATAAAATACACGTGCCGCCACTTTACAATCGGATACAATTATCTACTTCATTCAACATTATAACTTGCACTTTTATTTCCAAGATTTTATAAGGAAATCATTAAATAGTCATTTAAAAAATAAAATAAAATAAAAGGAAGGAAACACTTGTAATTAATGTATAAATGAAGTGCAACCCAAACACCTCAAATTAATCATAACACATATAATAAATTTATCAACATAAAAAAAACCACATCTGATTTAATTAAACTCGAAAATCCCATATATTGACAAATACAAACTTATTATAAACATCCAATATGGCCTGATAAGGTATAATTTATGATACGCAATTTATATCATCGACCTGTACGAAAAACTTCAAACGTTTACATAAAACTCGCTTTTTTTTATTTATTTATTTTATTTTTTGGAATCTAATCAATTAATCACTGCAATAAAACCTTATCAAGATTATCGATTTTTTTTAAGCGAGCGGTGCTTTACATTTTTCGGCTTTTTATTAATTTTTTTTATTTGATCTTTTTATCTATTAATCGAAGGATTTTAGTTTTAAATGGAAGGCATCCAGATTTTATTGATTTATATAAACAGATTAGTTTTTTTAATCGTTTTATCTTTAGGCACATATATGATTTAAGATTTTTATATAGTTTAATTATGGTTGCATATGTTAAAAAAAAAATTTTTATATAAATAAAGTTGTAGGTATAATCTTATCGATGAAATTTTGTGCGAATGAGGGATATTTAGCGGGGCCCAGTCATCTATAAACCGATATCGGTATCAGCTGTAAATACACAGGGAAAAATGTGAAGAAGGTTCTATCAAATGTATACACTGGGTATGTACTAAGGGATTAAGTATCCAGACGTTGACATGATAGCGGGATGGATGAAAGGACCAATGTAGCTGGGATTTCTGATATCGATGTCAACATGATGAATTACTTCACGGATTGTAAATCACATTTAATCTAAACACCGATTATTGTTTGTACTCTTGATTTCCAAAAAAACATTTTTTTTTAATTCTAATTAGTTGGCAACACTAAAGGCAATTTCAATCTAACAGTGATACAACCCTAAAGGTTAAAAATATTCCTAAATCCTTATTTTTTATTTATTAAATTTAAATTTGAAGGTTATGTTACATTATTATTATAAAATAAAAAATTATCATATAAAGATACTCACCATTCTTTTCAGGTGGTTGTTCACTGTTTATATTTTGTGTTAAAGATGATATATATCTTGGACCACCTGGTAATACAGGTGATCCCCATAAACTTCTGCAATAAGATGCAAATCCCGAAGAAGGAAATTGTAAAGGTGATGATGGTCTATCTAATATTCCTGAAAATAAAATAAAAATTAACTCCCAGATTCAAATAACATAATTTTCTATAATGACTCGACACAAGTTCAATTAGAAACATACACGAAGACCATTATTCTTAATTGTCAAAATTTCTGCTGACTAAATAAATCCTTTGGCGGCATATAGCGCTCGCGCTTTTATTAATTAAAGAAGCTCCTATATTCCCCAAACAGATTTTTTCTTTTATATTTTAATTAACACTAATGTTTAAATAATTCTCATTTTTTTCTTGGAATTTAATTTTTTTGTGGTTTTTATAGGGCTAGACATACATGGCGCCTAATCTGATGTTATGTAAAGAAGCCTAATGGAACAAAATCGCTTCATGTCAATTGTATTAATTTGTTATTTCCGATCTTCACCATCAGGCGCACTCCTCTCTTTTCTTCAACTAACGGATCTCCCTCCTACGTTCATTCCTACTTTATATTCTGTTAGTTCACGACAGCTCACTTTTAACTGACTCAACTCGAATCATAATATTGCAAAAATTAATGATGGAGATTTTGCAAAGAAATATAAGAACAAAAAATTAGTTTATTACTAGTTAAAAAATTAATTCGATATCATTAATTTTTTTTTGTGGAGTTTACAAATTATTTTATTGCAGTTTGATTTGAGATAAGATAAGATTTTTTAATTATTAATTTAAAAAAAA